>CAXKVI010000161.1:37500-67500 GCA_964058755.1 Campiglossa producta
TATATTTTTTCAAAACTCCACAGAAGCAGAGCTTCCGTGACGTCATTGAGTGGCGACGGTTTAAAGTACTCCACGTCACGTGACATTGCACTTTTGCCATTTGCAAATTTCTTAATTTTGCATGCTTACTGCCAATTCCCAATTTCTTCCCAATACTTTTTCCCATCAAGTTAAAACTGTTAACGTTATAGCTGTCGTGAAATTGGATATACTTTTTACGAAATCTTTGCATTACCGTCGCTATTAGTAGTAAACACGCTATAGGATGGCAAGGCACAGCTGATTGATATTGATATATTAACGCTGGAAAGAAATGTCTTAAAATTTGAATGGTTTCAAATAGGTTAAAGCCACTAACAATTTTGAATGTTAATTTTACTTTTATTTGTAAAATATTGCTGGCTTAGGTCTACACTGCGTATATGTAACGTCCAAGGTATCTGTAGAAACGAGACAGACAAGTTCTAGTGAAATTGCACCAAAATATCATTTTAACCTTTTTGGTGAGTCTATTTAAATTTTCAGCCCAAATTTAAAGAACAATGAATTGCTTGTTGGCGTGTCAAATGTGTTCATAATTTATGGGTATGTACTGTAAACGGAAATAGAGTAAATATCGCGTGTTCTATCAATTTCAAATATATTTGTGGTTTTATTGACTTGAAAACAAGATATCCTAATTCGATATATTGCACTTAAATTTGGTTGTTTGTATTTAAATGATAAAAAGAGCTTGAGAAACTCTTGATATCGTGACATCAAAGTATTTCAATGAATAATTGATTCGTTAAATATGCGAAGCGATATATAATTCATGGGACATTATGACACAGACATGGTATATTGTGATATGATTGAATGTTATGATTTAGTATGCGGTGATGTAGTTTTTAATTTTCCTTATGCTATGTGGAATGCGAAAATGGGATAATATCTCATCAGATTCTTCTGAGTTGAGGTGATGTGATGCAGTGGAGTAAAATGTGATAAAATCAAGTTGGCTGAGTTTTTTCTGTAAGGGGACATTCCACCCAAAAGAGGAAAAGTACCAAATTTTTAAAATGCCATACTCTGACTCAATGACTCTCATTCCGGAGTTCGGGATAGCGCGATTAGCGACAGCTCGGACTCGGACTGTAGTGCAGAGTCGGTATGCTCAATGCGAGAGCGAGAGCTGCTGAAAAGCCCAACGAGAGAGAAAAAAATACGGAACAGAGAGGGAAAAAGAGCCCTATCGCAATATAAGGCAGCGATAAAAATTGTACAGCGCTTGGGAGCCGTGGTCGAACCTACCGACCGGGAAAGCGAGCGTCTGGAATGGGCCCGCGAGGCAGTTGCCGCAGGTCGGAAATATTTCGATAGGCCGGATTTCGCCGCTAGTAGCTCTAGATACCGTAACAGTATTGAGGAGCAACAGCCTAGCGGCGACCAGAAAAGGCAGCGCTCAGCCGAGGGCGAGAAGTCTGACCACAAGCGGCGGAGACATGGCCCTAGGCCATCTACCTCCAGGGCTGCGAGACAGACTACTCGTTCCGACACGGCAAGGAGCAGCCGCTATAGCCGGACAGTCGGCGAAAAACCGACTATATCTGGGGCGGCGAATGTAAGTAGCCGTTACAGCCAGGCAGTCGGCGAAAAACCGACAACATCCGGGGCGGCGAGCGCGAAATATGAAGCTAAAAAGCCAAGGGGGATAACTTAGAGACTCCGGCTTCAAAGCTAAGTGAAGTGGCAAAGCAGCACCTAACGGTGGCGCTGCTTGATCGCAGTGATCCCTGCGGAGAGATGTCCACTGACAGGTGGCGATCTGTAGAGAGGGAGCTGCTGAGTGCCATAATCAAACTCATGAAGGATGAGCCGAATAAGCCATTACCCAGCTTCGATGCAGCGGGCTAGTACAATGGGGTGAAGCTCATCAAATGTAATGACGATGCAACGCTAATATGGCTAAAGGGAGTTGTACCAAACCTCCAGAAGCAAAACAGCGCTAGGTTTGAGGTAGTGGAGAGAGCACTGATCCCGACGATACCGAAAGCTAAGGTATGGATCCCGGGGGTGGTGAAGTCGGATGATGCGCTGGGCTGGCTGCAGCGCCAAAACCCGAATATACCGACTCGGGACTGGAAGGTACTTCACGTATCTAGGGCGACGGAGGAGGGCCAGTGTTATTTCCTCCAAATCAACAAGGGAGGCGGAGGATATGTTGTACCCAGAGTTCGGAAAGATGTCTTGGGGCGTTGGAAGTGTTTTCCTGCGCCTCAGGAAGAGAAATCGGAAAGACGGGAACCACAACACGATTGAAGCAAGGGAAGTCGAGAAGGAACTCGAGAGCCTGAAAATCGTGGAAGGCGAAGGAGGGACTACGGTGATGGAGGTGGAGGGGGACAGTGACCTTAATGATGTTAAGGGTCCTTCAGATAAACCTCCATCACAGTAAGGTAGCTTCGAGCGAGCTTCTCCTGACGCTAGGGGAGAAGTCGTTCGATGTTGCGCTAGTCCAGGAGCCATAGCTCTCTTGCGGAGGAAGGGTATCCGGAAAGGGACAATTGCCCAACCTAGAGTCACTTACAGAAATAAGCCCTAGTAGGTTTCTGATTTTTGCGAAGAGAACATCACTATTTTCCAAAATAGACACTGAAGTGTAACTGTATAGCAAGAGGTCGTAAAAAGTTTTTCTTTTTCTTCTGGTAACACTACGGACGCAAGCGTCTATGTGAAGCCACTGCGTTGGCCTGCCAGCACAACCTAATCTAACGTAGGGGTAACCAGTTGCATAGATACATTTTTAGGGAACTGCATCGATAAAACTCAAGAAACTTAAAAATTGTATCACGAAAAAACAGGAAAATGTCCCAGGAGTCACGTTCTTTAACCTTTCTAAGAAGTTTCTAAAAGCTAATACTGATCTTCTTTTTAAAGAATATGGTACTAGGTGGTATGTACTTCCGATCATATACAAATTGTAGTTCAAAGTTCAACTGTAAAGCTAAAATTCATTTTCGTGCTCACAAAGGTGCAAAAAGGGATTTTCGGTGTCCCAGGAGCCACACTCACTTACTGAGTAGTTATAAAGCTATTTGTTGTTCTTTCACAAATTCTTTTGATGCATTTATTGTTTTGCATATTTATCCATGTCGAGTTTATTAAGTCAAAGTTGACTAAGCTCTCGAGTCAAATATCCCAGGAGTCACGATGGAATGTCCCTTAGCTAACACTATATTCAATGCTTAGGTGATATTTTTATACTAACTATCAAAAATTAAAGTAGGTATAATGTGAGATGTGATATGATATGAGGTGAAACAATATCATGCGATGTAACGCCATATCATATGAGCCGTTTAAAGCACAAGTGGTATAAGTCCCGTTTTCGTTTTTTTTGGTTAGGCATGACGCTATGTAGGGGAAAATATGTTCTATATAACACGCTAACGGGGTAACTCTTAGCTCCCATATAAACCGAATAAATAGCAGAACTAACTTATGAAATCAAGGGTACCCCCTATTTGTTGATAACACAAAACCTTCAATATCCCAGTTCGAGATATGAGAATATGTAATGTGTGTGTGACGCAGTATCATATGATGTACCATATCAAATGATGTGTTATAAAATCATGTGATACAATATTAAATAATGGAATATCATATTAAATAATGCAGTACGATATGCTGTGAGGAAATATCGTCTAATGTGATACAGTATCGTGTGATATAGGCTAAATGAAGAGTTACAGTAATGTATTGATGTTATATAATGATTAGTAGTCGATTCAATGGATTTTATATATGCCTTAAGTGCACCGGTGTGCCGCGATGTCTTGTGATGTGATATAATTTGATTTATTTATTTACATGAAATATAATAATAAATAATTTTATTACATAAAAAGGCAACTAGCAACATGGCCTCTAATGTGATATAACTTGAAGTTATCGCATGCAATGAGTTCTACAGTTGAAAATAAACAATGTATAATTTAAAGATTTTTGATGTCACATGGAAATCTAAATTTTATGATGTGATACCGCGGGTTTTTGAACAAAATTTTCTTTCTGTTTTCGATGTTACTATTTATGTCGCTGAAGGTTCTCAATATGTTAGGGAATACGATTTTTTTGTCGAATTATCTGACAATGATCTGGACTCCTGAGTGATATCAGTCTAACATTTTCTGAAGCTTGAAGTATTCGCGTCTCTTTGTAATTTATATTTATTTCACAACATTCGATCTTTTCCTATCACATAAAAAGAATGTGTATATAAATATGAGTTTGTCCCTATTTTATTGGCTACCAATTTTTTCTCTTTTTTTTATTTCGTAAATAGACCGAAACCTAGTTTTTTTTTTTTTTTTGTTTCTCTATTTTTCTTAATTTTCCTTTATATATATAAGGTTCTTTTGTTATTGCTATTTTTTATTGCCATTATTGATGTCGGCAAATAAAAAGGATTCTGTTCAATGTTAATATATTTTTTTCTAGTTCATTCATATCATTGAACTGAGTTGGGTTACGCTTATTTGTTGCTTGGAAAAATATGAACAAATTTTTTATATTA
This sequence comes from Campiglossa producta, assembly GCA_964058755.1. Taxonomy (NCBI): domain Eukaryota; kingdom Metazoa; phylum Arthropoda; class Insecta; order Diptera; family Tephritidae; genus Campiglossa; species Campiglossa producta. Next base: position 42,062 of record CAXKVI010000161.1, read on the forward strand.
TGTTTGTGCGAATTGTGGGCAAGTAAACAAAAGCAAAAAAAAACGATTCAGCAACGATGGAAATTTTTATACATTTTAGGTTTTTGTAATTTGCTAAGTAATAAATAATGCTAGAATGTGCGTGTGTTTGTTTTCATAAAGCATGTGGATGAATGTTATTTTTTTTTTTTGTAATTTGTTACGAATGGATATTTTTTTCTGATTGAACAAAATTTGCAAACTTTTGGGTTTTACATCGATATGTTTATATATCTACATATAAGGAACTTAAAGCACTCGTTAAATTTTCGCTAATAAAATATTATGTATAAAAAAAATATTATATTTTATTTGTGAAATTTTTCATATTTTTTTGTTGTTATTGGAAATACTTTGATAAATTGATTGAGATTAATACTTCCGCTAAACTAAGTGCAGGCAATAAAAACTGCATAAATTGTTTAAGTAGCAAAAGTGTGTGCAAAAACGTTATTACAATTTAAAGCGCTTACAGCTAAAAGGACGAGCATACTTTAAAGTGGGTAGTCGGTGGTTATCATTTGAAGCCATGTGATGTATATATTACAATGTACAATAAAATATAAGATTTTGAAAAACTCACAGGTTTTCTCAACGCATTCTGAAGCTTTTGAGTGTGCTGAATCCGAATCAAAGCCAGATTTTTCAGGTCACCCTAGGTTTTTTCCCTACAGAGGGTGGTTTCGTAAAGAGATCGATTGTTGTTTTTTTACATAACTTATCAATTTTTCAAATGGGTCGAGGAACCATACTTTAATTTTAAATAAAATAAAATAAAATAAAATAAAATAAAATAAAATAAAATAAAATAAAATAAAATAAAATAAAATAAAATAAAATAAAATAAAATAAAATAAAATAAAATAAAATAAAATAAAATAAAATAAAATAAAATAAAATAAAATAAAATAAAATAAAATAAAATAAAATAAAATAAAATAAAATAAAATAAAATAAAATAAAATAAAATAAAATAAAATAAAATAAAATAAAATAAAATAAAATAAAATAAAATAAAATAAAATAAAATAAAATACAATAAAATAAAATAAAATAAAATAAAATGAAATAAAATAAAATAAAATAAAATAAAATAAAATAAAATAAAATAAAATAAAATAAAATAAAATAAAATAAAATAAAATAAAATAAAATAAAATAAAATAAAATAAAATAAAATAAAATAAAATAAAATAAAATAAAATAAAATAAAATAAAATAAAATAAAATAAAATAAAATAAAATAAAATAAAATAAAATAAAATAAAATAAAATAAAATAAAATAAAATAAAATAAAATAAAATAAAATAAAATAAAATAAAATAAAATAAAATAAAATAAAATAAAATAAAATAAAATAAAATAAAATAAAATAAAATAAAATAAAATAAAATAAAATAAAATAAAATAAAATAAAATAAAATAAAATAAAATAAAATAAAATAAAATAAAATAAAATAAAATAAAATAAATTAAAATAGAGTAAAGTAATAAAAATAGTATACAATAAAATGAGACTAAAAAAAAAATAAAAATAAAAATAAAATAAAAATAAAATAAAATAAAAAAAATTAATTAAATAAATAAAATAAAAATAAAATAAAATAAAATAAAAAAATAAAATAAAATAAAATAAAATAAAATAAAATAAAATAAAATAAAATAAAATAAAATAAAATAAAATGAAATAAAATAAAATAAAATAAAATAAAATAAAATAAAATAAAATAAAATAAAATAAAATAAAATAAAATAAAATAAAATAAAATAAAATAAAATAAAATAAAATAAAATAAAATAAAATAAAATAAAATAAAATAAAATAAAATAAAATAAAATAAAATAAAATAAAATAAAATAAAATAAAATAAAATAAAATAAAATAAAATAAAATAAAATAAAATAAAATAAAATAAAATAAAATAAAATAAAATAAAATAAAATAGAATTTCATATAATAAGGTGAAACAAACAAAAGTAAGATACCAAGGAGCATTTTTAGTAACATTTCCGAATATCGATAGGGAAAGTTGAATATTTGCAAAAAGGAAGTTATTGAATTATTTTCTATTATATTAGACATCTACTGATGTATTGCCATGTTGACATGTTGTTCTGGTTTTCAATGGACGCTTGATCATATACTTTATATAAATAGAATACGTAGGATAACGTAAAAAATCTCAAGATTAATTTATTGACTGTATATAGCCGAAAGATCACTACCATCAAGCTTGTTGAAGAAAATGAGTAAATAAGCATTATAAGCTTATACCATCGCCACTCACGCTTGAGAAAAAGCTAGCTAATTTAAACATGGCGAATGAAATTACTGTCACTCGTATCTAAGAGAAAATTAGCTATTCTGTTCACATATTCGCTCGACCGAGTACAATAATCCACTAAACATGTATCTGTGCATAGATTCCCAGCAAACATCCTTAAAAATTTGATAAACTGAATATTTCCCAAGTTGATATCGGACGTAATTCTCTAGTTTTTCTTCAACCTTAGAGATATTTTGATAACTTTGTAGCTTTCAAGTTGATATCCAACATCATACTTCAATCTCCAGTCTGTTTTTTGAGAACGCTATCATTCTCAAGCTTATTCGGTGTTGCGAAAAAAAGGCTTGAGCTTTGAGAAGCACCTTATTTCCCAGCTTGAGATCTAGCGTATCTCAAGCCTAAATGTTTGTTGGGTATATACTTTAGCTGACACAACTAATTTCACCGCCTGGTGTTCAAAATCAGTATGAAGCGAGAATCTGTTGGCATAAACATTTGAACGAAACGTGTTTTATCTCCATTGAAAAAAATAAGCAAAGCACCTCACTTTTTTAGTTGCAACAAGGAGCAAAAAAAGTACTATACACTCATTTAAACAGAAACACCCACATGCATACATGCGAATCTCTCTCGCTCTGTGTACAGTAAGTGCTATCACAGCAATTTTACTTTTATAAGAAATAGACAAAAACAAACAAAACGTAAACAAACGCAATCAAAAAGATGGACGATAAGCAAAAGTGCGAACATTGGGTGTTGTAATGAGTGTAAGAATAATAGAAGTTCATAGAAGAAGACGACGGAGATGAGATGATATGGCGTCAAGTGTAGTATTCGTGGAATATTTTTTGGTAAATGTGCAGATTAGTGCATTAAAATTTAGTAATACTACGAGTATCCAAAAAGCAAGAAAGAAAACGGATGAGACTTATGGTGGAAACTATAGAGAAAACTTTATGTTAAGTGCAAATTATGTGAAGTGGAAACCACTTTGACTAATATTTGGCACCTGAGCATAGTTACTAACTCTGTTTATATAATCTATTATGAAGTGTTTACGTTATAGGTACAGTGCCTTGTGGTATGCTTTAAATAGGAGTTCAGAAGAGGCTGGAATATTTTGTATAGTTTGGGCTAAGATGAAAACTTGCAAGGAACATATTGTGCTGATATAAAACTATGTATAAAAGCAAAACAAAACTTGTTTTAAGAAGACTACCGCATTTAGTGCTATGATGAGAAAGCATATGAATATCAGAAAACAATAAAATAGAAAACACGATTTAATTTTTAGTTTTTTGTTTTTTGTAATTTTTTTCTAAATATTTTTTATTTTTTATTTATCTATTTTTTTTGTTTTTATTTTACCTTATTTTATTTTATTTTAACTTATTTTGTTTTATTTATTTTATTTTATTTTACTTTATTTTATTTTATTTTATTTTATTTTGTTTTATTTTATTTTATTTTATTTTATTTTAATTTATTTTATTTTATTTTATTTTATTTTATTTTATTTTATTTTATTTTATTTTATTTTATTTTATTTTATTTTATTTTATTTTATTTTATTTTATTTTATTTTATTTTATTTTATTTTATTTTATTTTATTTTATTTTATTTTATTTTATTTTATTTTATTTTATTTTATTTTATTTTATTTTATTTTATTTTATTTTATTTTATTTTATTTTATTTTATTTTATTTTATTTTATTTTATTTTATTTTATTTTATTTTATTTTATTTTATTTTATTTTATTTTATTTTATTTTATTTTATTTTATTTTATTTTATTTTATTTTATTTTATTTTATTTTATTTTATTTTATTTTATTTTATTTTATTTTATTTTATTTTATTTTATTTCATTTTATTTTATTTTATTTTATTTTATTTTTTTTTATTTTATTTTATTTTATATCAGTTTTTTTAATTTTATTTTATTTATTTTTTTATTTTATTTTATTTTATTTATTTTTTTTTTATTTTTTTTTTATTTTATTTTTATTTTTTTTTATGTTATTTTATTTTATTTTATTTTAGTTTATTTTTTACTTTTTTTATTTTATTTTTTTAATTTTATTTTATTTTATTTTTTTATTTTATTTTATTTTATTTTATTTTATTTTATTTTATTTTTTTTTATTTTATTTTATTTTATTTTATTTTATTTTATTTTATTTTATTTTATTTTATTTTATTTTATTTTATTTTATTTTATTTTATTTTATTTTATTTTATTTTATTTTATTTTATTTTATTTTATTTTATTTTATTTTATTTTATTTTATTTTATTTTATTTTATTTTATTTTATTTTATTTTATTTTATTTTATTTTATTTTATTTTATTTTATTTTATTTTATTTTATTTTATTTTATTTTATTTTATTTTATTTTATTTTATTTTATTTTATTTTATTTTATTTTATTTTATTTTATTTTATTTTATTTTATTTTATTTTATTTTATTTTATTTTATTTTATTTTATTTTATTTTATTTTATTTTATTTTTATTTTATTGTATTTTGTTTTATTTATTTTTTTTTATTTTAGACGGGATCGCCTTTCTTGTGGATTGGGCAGAGCACACTTAAATTCCAATCCAATGTTTGAACATCTCCGCGGGTGGCCCTTCTTTTCCAGGTGCTTTGTTGTTTTTGAGCCGGAATATAGCTATCCTCACTTCATCATAGCCAGATGGTGAGACAACTTGTCCATCGTCAGGGATTGGTGTATCGGGTTCGACGTCTCCCTCGCAATTAAGCAGTTGGCCAATTCTGTAATTACAGGAACTAGCCCCGATATTAAAACCATACGTCATCCGCCGGATCTTTTCATAGAATTTTCGGGCATCATTCCTGTCAGCCAGCATCTCAAGCTCCGTAGGGTACGCACGTCTAGAACGGTGGAGCTGTGTCTGCCATCGATCATGACATGATCAATCTGGCTTCTTGTTCTTTGATCAGTGGACAGGTGGCATGGTGTATTCGTTTATGCTGGAACCTAGTACTACTGATGACCATATTGCGAGCAGCGGCGAGGTCAATTAAGCTAGTGCCGTTGGGGGATGTTATATAGTGGAAACTTCATTGTCCAACTGTAGGACCAAAGACTCCTTCCTTGCGCACCTTGGCGTTAAATTCGCCGAACACGATTTTGATATCATGTTGGGTCAGCGATCATAAGTGTGTTCAAGTTTATCGTAGAAGGAGTTCTTCTCTGCGTCGCCCGTCTCCTCAGCCGGCGCATAGGCACAGATAAATGTTAAGTTGAAAAACCTCGCCTTGATACGGATCGCAGCGAGCCGCTCGTTCACGGGTGTGAACAATAGTACTTGGCGGCGCAGTCTCTTTCCCACCACGAATTCTACACCAGGCGCTTTTCCGAGTGTCTGGCCACTGTGGTAGACATCATAAGGTCCGATGGTAGCCTTGCGGTGATATTAGACTTTGCATTAACGAGGGTATGAACCAGCCGGGCAGCGGCACCCTCCCCTGTAAAGATACGGAAATTCCAGGTGCATTCCCTAATGTCATTCTCATTGTCCTTATTTCGTTTTGTCGGATCGTCAACATTAAAGGGGGTTCTCATCCGAGGCTTTGATTGTTACACTCCTATGCATCTATCAAGATATAAACAACTACGTAAATATTAAATGTTTGGTTTGCCCTAATTTAGATTTTCACTAATTTAAATTGAAAAAGTCAAATCCAACCTCTTGAATTATTTAAACTCGAGTCTATGCTAAAGCTGTTGCTTAAAAAAATGCTAGCATCAACTTTTAATCGACCGAGAGTTAAAGAAATAAAAAAAACATTTGCTAATTTATACGCTTGAATAATTTTTGCATGTTTCAAATAACACGATAAAATAAAGTAGACGACAAGCACAGACAGCGTGCACTGCTCTAAATCGGAAAGCAAATAAATAAGTAAATATAAAATGAACAACACATTTGCATTAAATAAACCGCAACTGTGCGATTGCCAGATACTTCCATTGGTTTGTAGCGTGAATTTGAGCGAGTATGAGCTGCTAGTTGCTATATGAGAATGCTTTATGTATATATTTATGTGCCTGCATTTATATACTCGCAAACACATACATATGTAAGTTAATAGAAATGAGTTAAAATCAGCTTGCTGTTGTCACCATTTGGATTATCGGAGATTTGCGAGTGTGAAATTGAAGCCGAAGCAGCAAACCATGCAGCAGTGGTGCAACCAAAATCCGCAAACTAACAAGTTTCGCAATCAAAGCTTTTATTTAGTATAAGATTTTGTATATGTGTTCTGAAATACCTCTCACTGTATCACATCAACAATTTTGGGAAATTGAGAAGATACGAAATGAAATTAAATATCAATGTAGGTAGAACATAGTCCAAAGGAAAAAGGCATGAGTGTCAGTAAATGTGAAGTTTTATGTGTGAACATTTTTTTTTTTACCACGCTTTTATTAGGTTCACTTGTATGTTTGCTTGTTTGTTTGTTTGTTTGTTTGTTTGTTTGTTTGTTTGTTTGTTTGTTTGTTTGTTTGTTTGTTTGTTTGTTTGTTTGTTTGCTTGCTTGCTTGCTTGTATGCATGTGACTCTCGCTCGGTCTAAGCCCAAAAACAGTAAAATGTCCCTAAAATATGGGTATCAAACGAAAGGTGAAGGCCCCACGTCTCATTTGGACATCGACATATTTCGATAAATTTATCGATAAGTGAGTTATCGGTCAAAATATGATTGCCCGAAAACCTTAAAATTTCCCTACAATATGGGTATCAAACGAAAGGGGAAGGCCTAGGTTTCATTTGGACTTCCATATATTCCGATAAATTTATCGATAACTGAGTTATCGGTCAAAACAAGATTACCCAAAAACCTAAAAAATTCCCTACAATATGGGTATCAAACGAAAGGTGAAGGCCCCAAGTTTCATTTGGACATCGACATATTTCGATAAATTTATCGATAACTGAGTTATCGCTCAAAATGTGGTTGCTCGAAAACCGGGTATCAGACGAAAGGTGAAGGCCCCACGTCTCATTTGGACATCGACATATTTCGATAAATTTATCGATAACAGAGTTATCGGTCAAAATGTGGTTGCCCGAAAACCTTAAAATTTCCCTACAATATGGGTATCAAACGAAAGGGGAAGCCCAGGTTTCATTTGGACTTCCATATATTTCGATAAATTTATCGATAACTGAGTTATCGGTCAAAATAAGATTGCCAAAAAACCTAAAAAATTCCCTACAATATGGGTATGAAAAGAAAGGTGAAGTCCCCAGGTTTCATTTGGACATGGACATATTTCGATAAATTTATCGGTAACTGAGTTATCGGTCAAAATATGATTGCCCAAAAACCTAAAAAATTCCCTACAATGTGGGTATGAAAAGAAAGGTGAAGGCCCCAGGTTTGTGTGTTTTGAGAAAAATACCGTCGGTATTTACAGCAATAGACTACAAGTCAAAAGCAACAAAGAGTTTAAATGATATAAATGGAAAAATATTCGTGCTTAATTAAGCATAGAAAATACTTTCATATGTTTCACACCAAGTCCTAAAATTCGCAAATCTTTCATATAAGTTAGCATTGAAATTAAAGAAATGTTCTATATGGAAGTATAAATATATTCATAAATGGACACTGAGAAGGGTTTACCTTCAAGCTGGGTAGTGGCCTAAGGTGCTAGACCTTCTAGCATACAAGTTACTACAGTGTTGTGAGTTCGACTTTATTTTATTTTATTTTATTTTATTTTATTTTATTTTATTTTATTTTATTTTATTTTATTTTATTTTATTTTATTTTATTTTATTTTATTTTATTTTATTTTATTTTATTTTATTTTATTTTATTTTATTTTATTTTATTTTATTTTATTTTATTTTATTTTATTTTATTTTATTTTATTTTATTTTATTTTATTTTATTTTATTTTATTTTATTTTATTTTATTTTATTTTATTTTATTTTATTTTATTTTATTTTATTTTATTTTATTTTATTTTATTTTATTTTATTTTATTTTATTTTATTTTATTTTATTTTATTTTATTTTATTTTATTTTATTTTATTTTATTTTATTTTATTTTATTTTATTTTATTTTATTTTATTTTATTTTATTTTATTTTATTTTATTTTATTTTATTTTATTTTATTTTATTTTATTTTATTTTATTTTATTTTATTTTATTTTATTTTATTTTATTTTATTTTATTTTATTTTATTTTATTTTATTTTATTTTATTTTATTTTATTTTATTTTATTTTATTTTATTTTATTTTATTTTGTTTTATTTTCTCTTATTTTATTTTATTTTATTAACATGCTTGTTGCCTTAAACAAATTTTCGTACTAACATACATACATACCTATTCTAAAAAGCATAATATAATAGTAGCCGTATCCTCAAAAATCAATTAACCTTGATTGTGGGACGTGTTTTGGCGCCCAATTCGATTTTTAGCACCCCAGGCCATGGCCAACCAATACTCACGTTCGCCCGCTTCGTATTCATATGCACGCACAGTTGGTGAAAATGTGAGTCAAATACATACATACATACATATATAGCAGAAATACATTATAGTATGCCCACAGGTGGTAGAAAGCAATATAATGCAAGTATTGGTGTAGAATGCCAAATATATGTATGTATTGTATAGCTATTTCATAGCCTCTTGGTGCTACGGCGGTTTTTTTTTCGTGCGCTTAAGGTTATAGCAATTTTACTCTTGTTGATTTTACGTGCAAACGACAATGTTTTAGCCTTTAAACTTGTGGCGATGCTCTTACGAAAATACAAATGATTTTCAATTTTTTTAGGGCCTTGGTTTTCTTTAAATATACTTTTTTTTATTATTTCATCCTTAAAAAAGCTGTTACTTTTTTTTTCTACATATACTTTATTCTATGAACGACTTACTGTTGCTTCTGTTCACCTGCTTGCATTCCACCCTCCATTTGTGACATTTTACGTCTACAACGGACATTGCTGATGTTGATGGGATTATTGAAAAACGACAAGTTTCAATATTGGACGTGACAGTTGGCTTAGGTTTGACTATTGCCGTTTAAAGCTGGCAGCTTGTCGCTGAAGGCTGTATATATATACGTTTCATTTTAATGTTGGTTTGTGTGTACGCATTTGTATATTTTCGTTAGAAAATAAAGTTTCACGTACATTTATCTAGGCCAAGAGTTTACCAAATTTCCTTACTTTTTACAGCCGTGCTCGTAACATTAATTTGCTAGTAGAAGCATTTTTTATGATTATGTGGAATAAATGTTATTTTATTTCTCTATTTTAAAATTTGATTTATGCAGGTTTGAGATTTTATGTTAAACATTTCGACAATCGCGATGATTTTTTAATTTGGTTGCTCAAGGCAATCAAGAAAATAGATTAATGACGGCTATACAGAGGTGGGCGAGCAGTTGTTCTATGTATTCAAGGTCGCGCGATGATTAAATTAAATTGAAACCATAATAACTATGGCCTTTTTGTTTCATTTATCTTCACTTTTTTTTAAGTCAATTTTGTCTTAGCTACTTTATTTTATTTTATTTCATTTCATTTCATTTCATTTCATTTCATTTCATTTCATTTCATTTCATTTCATTTCATTTCATTTCATTTCATTTCATTTCATTTCATTTCATTTCATTTCATTTCATTTCATTTCATTTCATTTCATTTCATTTCATTTCATTTCATTTCATTTCATTTCATTTCATTTCATTTCATTTCATTTCATTTCATTTCATTTCATTTCATTTCATTTCATTTCATTTCATTTCATTTCATTTCATTTCATTTCATTTCATTTCATTTCATTTCATTTCATTTCATTTCATTTCATTTCATTTCATTTCATTTCATTTCATTTCATTTCATTTCATTTCATTTCATTTCATTTCATTTCATTTCATTTCATTTCATTTCATTTCATTTCATTTCATTTCATTTCATTTCATTTCATTTCATTTCATTTCATTTCATTTCATTTCATTTCATTTCATTTCATTTCATTTCATTTCATTTCATTTCATTTCATTTCATTTCATTTCATTTCATTTCATTTCATTTCATTTCATTTCATTTCATTTCATTTCATTTCATTTCATTTCATTTCATTTCATTTCATTTCATTTCATTTCATTTCATTTCATTTCATTTCATTTCATTTCATTTCATTTCATTTCATTTCATTTCATTTCATTTCATTTCATTTCATTTCATTTCATTTCATTTCATTTCATTTCATTTCATTTCATTTCATTTCATTTCATTTCATTTCATTTCATTTCATTTCATTTCATTTCATTTCATTTCATTTCATTTCATTTCATTTCATTTCATTTCATTTCATTTCATTTCATTTCATTTCATTTCATTTCATTTCATTTCATTTCATTTCATTTCATTTCATTTCATTTCATTTCATTTCATTTCATTTCATTTCATTTCATTTCATTTCATTTCATTTCATTTCATTTCATTTCATTTCATTTCATTTCATTTCATTTCATTTCATTTCATTTCATTTCATTTCATTTCATTTCATTTCATTTCATTTTATTTTATTTTATTTTATTTTATTTTATTTTATTTTATTTTATTTTATTTTATTTTATTTTATTTTATTTTATTTTATTTTATTTTATTTTATTTTATTTTATTTTATTTTATTTTATTTTATTTTATTTTATTTTATTTTATTTTATTTTATTTTATTTTATTTTATTTTATTTTATTTTATTTTATTTTATTTTATTTTATTTTATTTTATTTTATTTTATTTTATTTTATTTTATTTTATTTTATTTTATTTTATTTATTTTATTTTATTTTATTTTATTTTATTTTATTTTATTTTATTTTATTTTATTTTATTTTATTTTATTTTATTTTATTTTATTTTATTTTATTTTATTTTATTTTATTTTATTTTATTTTATTTTATTTTATTTTATTTTATTTTATTTTATTTTATTTTATTTTATTTTATTTTATTTTATTTTATTTTATTTTATTTTATTTTATTTTATTTTATTTTATTTTATTTTATTTTATTTTATTTTATTTTATTTTATTTTATTTTATTTTATTTTATTTTATTTTATTTTATTTTATTTTATTTTATTTTATTTTATTTTATTTTATTTTATTTTATTTTATTTTATTTTATTTTATTTTATTTTATTTTATTTTATTTTATTTTATTTTATTTTATTTTATTTTATTTTATTTTATTTTATTTTATTTTATTTTATTTTATTTTATTTTATTTTATTTTATTTTATTTTATTTTATTTTATTTTATTTTATTTTATTTTATTTTATTTTATTTTATTTTATTTTATTTTATTTTATTTTATTTTATTTTATTTTATTTTATTTTATTTTATTTTATTTTATTTTATTTTATTTTATTTTATTTTATTTTATTTTATTTTATTTTATTTTATTTTATTTTATTTTATTTTATTTTATTTTATTTTATTTTATTTTATTTTATTTTATTTTATTTTATTTTATTTTATTTTATTTTATTTTATTTTATTTTATTTTATTTTATTTTATTTTATTTTATTTTATTTTATTTTATTTTATTTTATTTTATTTTATTTTATTTTATTTTATTTTATTTTATTTTATTTTATTTTATTTTATTTTATTTTATTTTATTTTATTTTATTTTATTTTATTTTATTTTATTTTATTTTATTTTATTTTATTTTATTTTATTTTATTTTATTTTATTTTATTTTATTTTATTTTATTTTATTTTATTTTATTTTATTTTATTTTATTTTATTTTATTTTATTTTATTTTATTTTATTTTATTTTATTTTATTTTATTTTATTTTATTTTATTTTATTTTATTTTATTTTATTTTATTTTATTTTATTTTATTTTATTTTATTTTATTTTATTTTATTTTATTTTATTTTATTTTATTTTATTTTATTTTATTTTATTTTATTTTATTTTATTTTATTTTATTTTATTTTATTTTATTTTATTTTATTTTATTTTATTTTATTTTATTTTATTTTATTTTATTTTATTTTATTTTATTTTATTTTATTTTATTTTATTTTATTTTATTTTATTTTGTTTTGTTTTATTTTATTTTATTTTATTTTATTTTATTTTATTTTATTTTATTTTATTTTATTTTATTTTATTTTATTTTATTTTATTTTATTTTATTTTATTTTATTTTATTTTATTTTATTTTATTTTATTTTATTTTATTTTATTTTATTTTATTTTATTTTATTTTATTTTATTTTAATTTATGTTATTTTATTTTATTTTATTTTATTTTATTTTATTTTATTTTATTTTATTTTGTTTTATTTTATTTTATTTTATTTTATTTTATATTAATTTATTTTATTTTATTTTATTTTATTTTATTTTATTTTATTTTATTTTATTTTATTTTATTTTATTTTATTTTATTTTATTTTATTTTATTTTATTTTATTTTATTTTATTTTATTTTATTTTATTTTATTTTATTTTATTTTATTTTATTTTATTTTATTTTATTTTATTTTATTTTATTTTATTTTATTTTATTTTATTTTATTTTATTTTATTTTATTTTATTTTATTTTATTTTATTTTATTTTATTTTATTTTATTTTATTTTATTTTATTTTATTTTAATTTATGTTATTTTATTTTATTTTATTTTATTTTATTTTATTTTATTTTGTTTTATTTTATTTTATTTTATTTTATTTTATATTAATTTATTTTATTTTATTTTATTTTATTTTATTTTATTTTATTTTATTTTATTTTATTTTATTTTATTTTATTTTATTTTATTTTATTTTATTTTATTTTATTTTATTTTATTTTATTTTATTTTATTTTATTTTATTTTATTTTATTTTATTTTATTTTATTTTATTTTATTTTATTTTATTTTATTTTATTTTATTTTATTTTATTTTATTTTATTTTATTTTATTTTATTTTATTTTATTTTATTTTATTTTATTTTATTTTATTTTATTTTATTTTATTTTATTTTATTTTATTTTATTTTATTTTATTTTATTTTATTTTATTTTATTTTATTTTATTTTATTTTATTTTATTTTATTTTATTTTTTTTTTCTTTTAATTTCTTTTATTTTTTTTATCTTACTTTATTTTACTTTAATTCAATTTTTTTATTTTATTCGATTTTATTTTATCACTTTTTTCGTCATATATTAATTTATCTTATTCCTTTTTATTTTATTTTATTTTGTTGTTTAATTTAATTAAGCTTAATTTCAATTTAATTTTTTTTGTTGTTGTTTCATATTCTTTTATTTATTTTTTGTTTTATTTTTTTTTTAGTCAATGAATTATCGTAGTCCCTATCGTCCATCCCTGATCGGAATTTTGGTTTCTTTGCGTTGCTCTTTAAATTGAAATGTACTGACATTTAGCTAAAACCTGTATTTCAGGAAATGATAAAAATAAGGGACAGCAATAAAGAAATAACATTTGTATTTAACAAATAGCTACAGATTTGAAATACGCAAATTTCAAATCAAAAGAAATTGTTTTTCTTGAAAAACGTAAATTAAATTTCCACTGAATTCGATTAAATATACTAGCAAGTTCAATTTGAATACATTTCCTGCTTCCTGTTCCCAATCTTAAAAGAAAGATAAAAGTAAACTTCACGTTTTACACACAAGCAAATATAAAAGTAAGTAATGCGTCTCGTCAAAAATAAGTCAGCAGTAAAATAGTCATATATGCTTGATCGTTAAGTCAGTCAATAGCAAGTGGTAAATTACCTTTCAAGTGGCACATTAAAAATACAGAATTGACCCATAAATAATAAACAGCCACCCACCTTCAATCAAACACACCATCAAAACAGCCATTTCACGCCGCCCAGTGCGCTTTTATTTGGTTATGCCAAGCAACCAGTTTGTGTAAATATAATTTGTTAGCATGCTAGCCAACCGACATTGGATGATGACGGCGAAGCTCGAAAACTGTTTAAATATATTCATACACACACGCAAACATTAGCTGAGCTGACCTCTCATTTCCGTTGCATTTTGGAAACCCTTCAATTTGAACTCATTTCGCTGTACAATTATTGTAATTCGTCTTGCATATTTGGCAACAGAGACAGAGAAGGCAAAGCAACAAAACAGGTTTGGTATTTAAGGACTGTTTGAAAGGATCAAAAAAAATAAATAAAATAAAATAAAATAAAATTAAAAAAAAAAATAAAATAAAATAAATTAAAATTAAATTAAAAAAAAAAATAAAAATAAAAATTAAATAAAATAACAATTCTTTCTTCAAACTGGCTCTAGGTCAATAAATTAAACACGTTGTACAGTAGTTGTTGTTTTTTTTGTTTCAATATATCGTCTTCTGGAACTACAATAATAAATAAATAAAATTCTTTATTTTACACAATTTATCACAGGTGTATATGTATATACATGTATGTTCGACGTGCTGTTTTTTCGTGAGTCAAGTAAGTGGCGGTAGATATGTGCGACCGTTTCACAATCTTTCTTGTAGTTCAGTATCTTGTTCTTGTCCGTGTCTATTATGTGGAGCATCTTCAAAGTAAATTGTTTGTTGTAATGTTGTTCTTGTTGTAGTATGCTCACCGCATCAAAGTCTGGTTTATGCCCGCTCTCCGCACAGTGGGCCGCAAGTGATGTTTTATGCGGGTTGCTTGATTGTAAACATTTGATGTCGGATCGGTGCCCTGCTAATCGTGTTTTTAACTTGTTTTTCGTTGTACCACCATATTCTTTCGTACATATGTTGTCTTCGTCTCCTGCACATTGTGTTTTGTATGCAATATTATTTTTTTCTATCGTTTCAAACTTGCTTTTCATATTCTTGAAAAATATTTGATTTGTGAAATTGTTTTTTTGTTTTTTTTTTGTTTTAATTTATTTTATTTTATTTTAATTTATTTTATTTTATTTTATTTTAAGTTATTTTATTTTATTTTATTTTATTTTATTTTATTTTATTTTATTTTATTTTATTTTATTTTATTTTATTTTATTTTATTTTATTTTATTTTATTTTATTTTGTTTTATTTTATTTTATTTTATTTTATTTTATTTTATTTTATTTTATTTTATTTTATTTTATTTTATTTTATTTTATTTTATTTTATTTTATTTTATTTTATTTTATTTTATTTTATTTTATTTTATTTTATTTTATTTTATTTTATTTTATTTTATTTTATTTTATTTTATTTTATTTTATTTTATTTTATTTTATTTTATTTTATTTTATTTTATTTTATTTTATTTTATTTTATTTTATTTTATTTTATTTTATTTTATTTTATTTTATTTTATTTTATTTTAGGTTATTTTAATTTATTATATTTTATTTTATTTTATTTTATTTTATTTTATTTTAAGTTATTTTAATTTATTTTATTTTATTTTGTTTTATTTTATTTTACTTATTTTATTTTATTAAATTATTTAATTAAATTTTTTTTATTTTATTTTATTTTATTATTTTTTTAAATTTAACACATATTTGTTTACAACAATGGAATTGTTGTTTTACGACTTTTTGGTACTAAACTTCATTGTAATTGCAAGCTTGAAGCCAAGAAATAATGAGTTTTTGTTTTTCAACAATATCATTATTGCTATTGGTATTTTTAATTTTAATAATTCATATTAATAATTAAAAATTTTTGTTAGAACAGAAAAAGTAAGTTTTTGGGTCACACGCCATAGCTTCATAGATCGATTTCGGGAGTTGCTAGTTCCACTCATTAGTATGATTTAGGCAACGCGTTTCTAACCTACCGGCTGGTTACGTGTTATTTTTGTGAACGCCTTAAACACCCTTTTCCATTCTTGGTTCTTGCCAACTGGTTTATTAGCGGAAGCGATATATATGTATATATCACGTTTCACTAAGTGTTGGGCTTTTGTTGTTTTGTCAGTTCGACAAATGCTCATTATTTCTTGGCTTCAAGCTTGCAATTACAATGAAGTTTTTAAATTTAATTTCATATAATTATTATTTTTTAATTTGTTTATTTTTTTTTCTCTTCTTGATTTTAGTTTTTTTAATTTTATGTTGCTTCGTTTTTTGTACTATAAGGTTGAAATTAAATACATATATGTGAACCAAAAATATGTGGAGTGCAACTATCGAAATTTCACCATATTTCCAACAAAAACTTCCATCACCCTCATAATGCTTTAAGTCAGTGCCACCATATGTATTTCATTTACTTTAAGACTGTTGCTAACACATCAGAAAGGTGAAGATGCCATTGACAGTAACCAAAATACGACATCAATGCATTTACCGTAGAGTTTGTGGCAAGATAAAAGCGCTGGAGTAAAAAGCGCAAAAATTTTAAAGTGAAAATCTGCTGTTAGTAACACGCAGCATTGTAATTTACTGTTGCCTAGAGTTGTTTGCAAGGTTTTTGATTGTTTGCTTCGTTGTTGTGTCGCCTTTCGGTGAGTATATTTGTTTATAATCAGTTGCGAACAGCATAGGCTATATCAAATTTATTCACTTAGATTGCTAGAGGAAATATTTTATTCAAAAAGTCATAAAATGGCTGATGATTATGGCTACTTTTTTCTTCTTGTAACCTATGTTCGTTACTATCTCTAATACTTCTTCTCACCCATACTCGTTACTTTCTTAAGTACTTTTTCTAACATTCTCCTAAGCTAAACTTCTTACATTATCTGAAGTTCATTTTAATCAAGACTCATTACTTTCTTAGTTATTTTTCGAAGTTTTTCTTGCTTACACTCGTCAATTCTCTGGTACCTTTTCTACCCTTCTCTCGTTACTTGCTCAAGCGCTTCTGTTCATCTAATCTCGTTACTCTTTTAACACTCATTCTAACCTTCACTCGTTACACGTTGCATTCTCTAGCGCTTCTTCTATCCTATATCCCTCACCTTGTCTAGCCTTTCTTCTTTTTATAAAAGCTCGCCTTAACTCGTTAATTTTTTAGCCTTAACCTTTAAATATCTCTAACACTCCTTCTAACATTCACTTGTTACTCTCTCTAGAGCTCCTTCTAACCTTCACTCGTTACTTTCTCTTGAACTCCTTTTAGAATCAGCTTGTTGCTTTTCAGTCTGGTAAAAGGTGATGCACTCTTTGCATTGAATCGAATATAAATTTCCTTACTTGTGTTCTCGCTGTGATTATTCGCTATAGTTGAATGTTGAACGAAGTACTTTTGTTTCGTATATTACACAGTTAAGGTTACACTTTTTGTGCGCGCACTCGCAGGCTGATAAAAGCACACTCACTCAATGCTTCAACTTCAAAGTCACTTTTTCGTTTTTGTTTTTATTTTTCCTTGTTATTACGATATACTCTTTCAGTTGCGTTTACACTGTGTTGCTTGAATGCTAGCTTGTCTTTTATTTGTTCCTATACCCAGCTGTGTACAACATGGGAAAAGCTATAACTCAGAAAGCATAAGAGGACCGTAGGGTACTTGGGGAAGACGGGCCACTTCTGCATATATGGATCGTTGTTTGCAACCGGGTATACCATATTTGAATCAATCTACATCTATACCTCTCAGCTTATTGTTCTTTATTTGTTCACCGATTTCTCACAAGTAGTCATATTCAATTTCCCACCTGCAGAGGCAGCGCCATCAGCAGATTTCGTATATAGATGTTATTTCTTATTTCCGTACAAAAGTAAAACCAGAATTGGGGAGAGGAAGTTCATATCGTTTTCGGATATTACGAAACCAAATAACGAAATATATGATGTTTCCGTTTCGTAGGTATTTTTGTCTTTGGCAGGAAATACGAACATATGTACGAGAATATTGGATAGTTTAATACACCTTTTTAAGCATTACTTTATTTCAACAAAGATTCTGGTTATTGTGTATTTGCCACACTCAGAGAAAAAGTGGATAAAAAGAGCATTCATACTAGAGAGACACAGTGTGTTTGTTTATAGATGCTTGGTAATGTTATGGATCGTTCGAGTATGCGAAGAGTAGCTTTGTTGGATTTATTAAATGAAAAAAAAAATTAAATAAAGAAAAATAAAAATAATTAAAATTTAATAAAAAAAGATAACTCAATTACTTAAAAAAAAGAATAAAATAAAATAAAATAAAATAAAATAAAATAAAATAAAATAAAATAAAATAAAATAAAATAAGATAAAATAAAATAAAATAAAATAAAATAAAATAAAATAAAATAAAATAAAATAAAATAAAATAAAATAAAATAAAATAAAATAAAATAAAATAAAATAAAATAAAATAAAATAAAATAAGATAAAATAAAATAAAATAAAATAAAATAAAATAAAATAAAATAAAATAAAATAAAATAAAATAAAATAAAATAAAATAAAATAAAATAAAATAAAATAAAATAAAATAAAATAAAATAAAATAAAATAAAATAAAATAAAATAAAATAAAATAAAATAAAATAAAATAAAATAAAATAAAATAAAATAAAATAAAATAAAATAAAATAAAATAAAATAAAATAAAATAAAATAAAATAAAATAAAATAAAATAAAATAAAATAAAATAAAATAAAATAAAATAAAATAAAATAAAATAAAATAAAATAAAATAAAATAAAATAAAATAAAATAAAATAAAATAAAATAAAATAAAATAAAATAAAATAAAATAAAATAAAATAAAATAAAATAAAATAAAATAAAATAAAATAAAATAAAATAAAATAAAATAAAATAAAATAAAATAAAATAAAATAAAATAAAATAAAATAAGATAAAATAAAATAAAATAAAATAAAATAAAATAAAGTAAAATAAAATAAAATAAAATAATATAAAATGAATGAATGAAATGAAATAAAATAATATAAAAAAATTAAAAAAATAAAGTTAAATAAATTAAAATAAAATAGAGTAATAGTGGGAATACAACAAAACATTTTTTCTCAGAGTGTATGTTTTTTTTTAACAACGTGCCAGATTTCTTCCTCAAATTATGAACACACGACTGAATTTCAATAAAGAGTTTTCAACAATAAATGTACTGCTCATTCTCAGGTATGTGCTTGAGCATATTTGGTAGCAACAAATTTACTGTCTTCTATTGTGCTCATATACGCATCTTAAAACACACATATGTATATCAAAAACGTAGCAAGCCTACCCACAATCGCACACACTCCCCCACACACTTTCTATGTATCACATCATCGCTTGGCTTAAATGAAACAAAAAGATGCAGAAAGCCAAAAAAGGTTATTGAAGTTATTCGCTAAACGAAAGTGACAAGGCTAAAGGATATCGATGCCTGTTTATAATGTACCATACATTAAACTTTTTGCTCTGTGCCTATAAATTACAGGTCGACACAAAACTGTAAACAATACTTACGACTAGCAAAAATATGTATGAATATGTGAAAAGCTGTACGCGTAGTACTTACGCCCCAAAAACAGCATAAAGGATGGTACGTTGGGGTCACATACACAAAGTAATGTATAGTGTAGCACAGCTGTCGCTGAAGGTCAATGTTAAATAAATAACTGCGTATAAATTATTTGTATACAATTAACTACTGACAATATTTTCTTACGAAATGTTTAACACTGGCAAAATAATGGGAATGTTCGGGTAGCAAATGGATTTCCGTTATGTTATGCTTGGGATAGGCGATAAATAAAATAAAAATAAAAACATTTAACGGGTGTTGAAACTGAACAACAAGAAAGAACAAATATTTCAGTTTAGAGGAAGGACAATTGTTCAGTGAGTTAAGTTTCGATGATGAGCTATGGGTAAATAGAGTCTTGGGTAGAACTCGGAAAAGTCAGAAAACAAAACACAATTTTTTTTTCTTCTCTTACTTATGTAAATGCTCTCTCAAAGAGGTGTTTTTATTGAATTCGAGGGTGATGTAGATGAAGACAATGCTGAGAATATCTACAATCTTTAAGCCAGAAGCAAGAAAGAGGGCCTAAAATTACCGTTAGTATACTTAATCTTTGTCAATAACGCTCTATTTCAGAATTTTATGCAGAACTTTTTTCAAAACAGCCTTATCCCAGCTAAAATTGGATTGAATTCTTTTTCTGCCAAGGCATTTTTGAAACTCATTCTGAGGTAAGGAGTTCTTGCGCCAAATTTTGAATTGGAGCGTTGTTGAGGGTGATCTTCCACTCAGCAGCATAAAAGCTTGAATATTGAAGGAAATTTCTTTCAAAAAAATTTAAGCGTACCCAACACCACAGTTTACTAAAAATCAAAAATAACTCCAAAAGTCCAAAAATAATATTTTCAGCTGTCTTAGGATTGAAACTCGTTGTGAAATAGTTTGCAAACTATTTATTCTAGACTGTAGAAAAAAATGGTACATATGTATATTAAAGCGCCTAAGCTCCAATGCTAAAAGCTCGATGGGGCATATGAAATAGAGCAGCGTATACTAAACCAAATACTGCAAAATAAATATTCTAAAATTTCCCAAAAACAAATTTAGATTTCTCAAAACCGCGAAATAAAAAAAACACGCACAAATACTAACAAACAAGATGTGTATACCTTTCATGAGCATGAAGTCGTGCATTAACTTTGGTGCGATGTTGGTATGAAACAGATGAAAAAAATTTAATTAAATTAAACTACATCCAAATTTGAGGGTTTTTTTTTTTATTTTTCTCGACTTTTGCCGTTTTCTCCTGTCAAAAGAATTAGCTCTGTTCGATTTTTTGTTATCCATATGTACAAGATAAACTAAATCTTCCGGACTAGTATTTTTTGATATAATGCATGCAAAAAAGGTGGCTCTGCCTCGAGAACTATATGCTTTACCGAAACAGTAATTCTCATTGTCGATGAGGAACTTCGACACAAATAAACGGTAAAAGAAAATTTTTCAACGCATACTAAAGTTTTAGAGAAAAGTCCTGAAAAGTCTAAACATTTTCATATAATTTCCAGAGCTAATTTTAAAATCGCGTTATTTTTAGGGAATTTCCAGGTCCACAACTAGGTCTCAGGTAAGTTTTCGAACAAACATACAGTTTTTGAGAAAAGTCCAAAAAATCTAAAATTTTGACGTTTGACCCAGAATAACTTTTTTTGCACACGAAACTAAGCTCTCTACCAAAATATGGCTCTGTGGGAATTATTGTTATTTAACAACTATTTTTATGTATATTTGGGCCAGACTATTAGGACTTAGTACTTATCCATAATTAAATCGGTTTAAAGTTTTCCCGTATTCATGAAGGTATAATGCCTACCACCCACATTTTTTTTTAAGTTTCTGGTATTGTTCTATGATCAACATGCATATATTCAGCCACATGCAGAACTACAGTTCCGTCAATAGAATGGAATCTGTTGAGTTGATTTTGCACAAAAATTTTAAAATATAAGAAGTATGGAAGTCTAACTTCGGGTGAACCGAACATTAAATACCCAGTGGCAGTTTTCATATAAACTAATGGCGGCGATATACCAACAGGTTATCATAACCTCTAACGAGATTTTAAGCCGAGCTTCTCTTTCCAACTTGTGGTGTGTTGCTTTTGAGTTTTTCCTACAAGTTGGCGGGACCTACAGTTTTCTGCCGACTCCGAACGGCACTTGCAAAGCAAATGAATTTTTTGCTGAGAAGCTTCTCATGGCAGAAATACACCCGGAGAGTTTGCCAAACTACTGCCGAGGGGCGACCCCGTTTTAGAAAAATTCTTTTTCTAAATAATTTTTGATGTTACTTTTGACGGGCGGTGCCACGCCAACTTTTAAAAATTTATCAAAAAATCGTAATAGAATAGCTAGGGGGTTTATTCTACCAAACTATATCATTTAAGGCATTTCCGTTACCGAATTACGTCAATTTAGATGATTTTCGAAGTTTTCGATATCGAAAGTGGGCGTGGTTGGAGGCGATTTTACTCACAACGATACTAGTAGGGTTTGTGCCAAATTTCCTCGTTCTACCGTAATCAGTTTAAAATTTACGACAAGTCGAATTTTAAAAAATGCCTCCTTAAAAGTAGGTGGTGCCACGCCCACTTTAAAACATTTATGGACAAAATTATTATACCCTTGTACTAGTACTAGTACACTGGGTATAACAACAAACCATGTTATGCAAACGCCAGTTAGACGAATACATATTCGGAGTATATTCGTACGCACAAGTTTTTTTCCATGTATATTACTAGGTATATGCGCTTCAAAATTAGAGAACGTGTGTACGCATTAACTCCCCAAGGCACACATGAGCAAGCACGTACATACGTACGCTTCTACAACTTTATTTGCCACACTCTGTTAGCTTCAACCTGACAGCTACAAGCAGACAGCCGCATCCAATTAAATTCCACTTGTGCTACTATTATTTTTGCCCACGCTTAGGTTAAATTCTCTTTACCTTCGCGGTATTACAGGTTTAAACTACCGATTTTCTCGCTCCACCAACAGCACTGCACAATTGTTTTATGCACTCGCAGGATGTAAGCTCCCACCCATTTTTTTTTTTTTTTGGTATCCATTGTCTCTGCTTAACTACCTTCATTACGCCTTTTTACTTATTTTATAGAAATTCTTTGCTTTTATACATACATACGTATTTTAATATATAATTTTTTGTTGCTCTTTAGCTTTCTCACTCACCTGTAAAGTGGTTTGCCAGCACTCTCACGAAACCACAACACCATATAAACTCTGTCATCCTTCGCTTCCGGCTCAATGTCACATGGCAGCGTTGCGGTGCGCCCCAGCACAGCCTCAACGGCGACAGTGGAAACTGCAAATAAAGAAATAGACACAAAGGTGAGAAATTAAAACGACAAAAGACTAAAAAAAAATGTGGAATATATGCAGTTGCACAAGCAGTACGATAGTGCTGGGATAAAAGAATGCGGTTAAGTTGCAACAAAAGTGCCTCACTTATTTAATTGCTGTAAGTAGTAAATTTAATAATGAAATTTTATTCGTCGTGAAGGCACTTGATGAGACTCACAATCGCAATATATATAGGCCTTTTTTTAAAAAAAAGCTTAATTTAGGCGAAGTGGCTTTTTAACGTTTTTTTTAGGAAATTTTATTTTATTTAGCTTAT
This sequence comes from Campiglossa producta, assembly GCA_964058755.1. Taxonomy (NCBI): domain Eukaryota; kingdom Metazoa; phylum Arthropoda; class Insecta; order Diptera; family Tephritidae; genus Campiglossa; species Campiglossa producta. The sequence goes on from CAXKVI010000161.1 coordinate 65,503, forward strand.
TTTATTTAGTTTTATTTTATTTTTTATTTTTTTTAATTGTTTCTTTTTTTTATTTATAATTTTTTTTTATTTTATTCCGAAAAGTTTAAATTTTAATAATAAAATATAAAATTAAAAAAATGTGGCACTTGGCAAGATTCGAACGGATTGTTTTATTTTATTTTGGTTTATTTTATTTTTGAAGTTAACTTCTTAGGCGGCGATATGAAGTTTTGATTGAGAGTAAAACTTCGGAAAATGACTGATGATGCAACGGAAATTATGCAACGGAAATAGAAATTTTAGCCAACTTTCAGTCGTGTGTTGCAGACTTTTAGGCGTAGGCGATCTTCACCACAATATTTAGCTGTGCAAATCAAATAGCAGGTGAAATTCTAGGATCTAGCTAACATTACACAAATTGTAATAGCTAGGCCGAGCAGAATTAATGAGTGTTGCCACTTAGGGCGGTTTACAGGGTTGGCACCTATCCCCAATTTTTTTTTTTAATATATAGCTAGATATGCCAATATGGGTATCAAATGAAAGGTATTTTCAGCGGTATTCCAAATATGACAATTCAACCCTGCAACCCCTTTTACAACTTTCCTTATTTTTTTTTATTTTTTTTTTATTTTTATTTTTTTTTTAATTTTTTTTTTTATTTTTTTTTTATTTTATTTTTTTTTATTTTTATTTTTTATTTTATTTTATTTTATTTTATTTTATTTTATTTTATTTTATTTTTTTATTTTATTTTATTTTATTTTATTTTATTTTATTTTATTTTATTTTATTTTATTTTATTTTATTTTATTTTATTTTATTTTATTTTATTTTATTTTATTTTATTTTATTTTATTTTATTTTATTTTATTTTATTTTATTTTATTTTATTTTATTTTATTTTATTTTATTTTATTTTATTTTATTTTATTTTATTTTATTTTATTTTATTTTATTTTATTTTATTTTATTTTATTTTATTTTATTTTATTTTATTTTATTTTATTTTATTTTATTTTATTTTATTTTATTTTATTTTATTTTATTTTATTTTATTTTATTTTATTTTATTTTATTTTATTTTATTTTATTTTATTTTATTTTATTTTATTTTATTTTATTTTATTTTATTTTATTTTATTTTATTTTATTTTATTTTATTTTATTTTATTTCATTTTATTTTACTTTATTGATATTGATCCAACATAAACTACTGCAAACGAACCCACTTGATTTACCACATATTTACGCATAATATCAGTCGACTACATGATTGCAGCTTTTGTGCTGGTTATCTCGCGCTTTTTCGTTGCTCATCAAGTTATATACATATCTCTTGCATTTAAATTGCCAATTGATTTTGTTTGTATTGGAAGGAAATGGTTGAGGTGTTATGTGGTGTTGGCATTGACAATATAAATACCAGGACAACGTATTGTGGTTTGAATTGTTGTTGATGGGTACTATGCTCTTGACTGGGCAAACTTGAAAGAAGCCCTTAAATGAGCACAGAGCCCTAACGGGCAAAATCAGGTTATATTACTTTTTCTTTGAATTTGAAAAAGTCGAATCTTTCTCCAAAAATCTGAAAGTGGGCTGTAACTTTTCTGATCGGCAACTAAAAGAATTCAGAGACACCTAATGTAGTATCGCTTTTATACTAAAGTGAGATAGTTAACAATCTGATTTATAACAATCTGATTTAACTTTATGCCATAAATGAGCGCGGATAAAAAAGGTAAGATAGCGCATACATACATACATACTTTAGGTATACATTAAAGAATTAGTTCCATACACAAATTTTCACATACGTATGTAACTACTATCCTGACAACTGTATGCCATTGCCATTATGATGCTGCATTTCTTAGTAAGTTCATAGTGAGAACACGTTTTCGCTAGTAATCAAGAAAATATTTGTGTATATATTTATGTTCGTGTTCACGTATACATCTATACGGTTATGTTGTTTTGCCGGATGTACGCGTGCTACTTTGACTCGCAGCCAA
>CAXKVI010000161.1:72500-75000 GCA_964058755.1 Campiglossa producta
TTATTTTATTTTATTTTATTTTATTTTATTTTATTTTATTTTATTTTATTTTATTTTATTTTATTTTATTTTATTTTATTTTATTTTATTTTATTTTATTATTTATTTTATTTTATTTTATTTTATTTTATTTTATTTTATTTTATTTTATTTTATTTTATTTTATTTTATTTTATTTTATTTTTTATTTTATTTTATTTTATTTTATTTTATTTTATTTTTTATTTTATTTTATTTTATTTTATTTTATTTTATTTTATTTTATTTTATTTTATTTTATTTTATTTTATTTTATTTTATTTTATTTTATTTTATTTTATTTTATTTTATTTTATTTTATTTTATTTTATTTTATTTTATTTTATTTTATTTTATTTATTTTATTTTATTTTATTTTATTTTATTTTATTTTATTTTATTTTATTTTATTTTATTTTATTTTATTTTATTTTATTTTATTTTATTTTATTTTATTTTATTTCATTTTATTTTATGTTGTTTTATTTTATTTTATTTTATTTTATTTTATTTTATTTTATTTTATTTTATTTTATTTTATTTTATTTTATTTTATTTTATTTTATTTTATTTTATTTTATTTTATTTTATTTTATTTTATTTTATTTTATTTTATTTTATTTTATTTTATTTTATTTTATTTCATTTTATTTTATTTTATTTTATTTTATTTTATTTTATTTTACTTTATTTTATTTTATTTTATTTTATTTTATTTTATTTCATTTTATTTTATTTTATTTTATTTTATTTTATTTTATTTTACTTTATTTTATTTTATTTTATTTTATTTTATTTTATTTTATTTTATTTTATTTTATTTTATTTTTATTTTATTTTATTTTATTTTATTTTATTTTATTTTATTTTATTTTATTTTATTTTATTTTATTTTATTTTATTTTATTTTATTTTATTTTATTTTATTTTATTTTATTTTATTTTATTTTATTTTATTTTATTTTATTTTATTTTATTTTATTTTATTTTATTTTATTTTATTTTATTTTATTTTATTTTATTTTTATTTTATTTTATTTTATTTTATTTTATTTTATTTTATTTTATTTTATTTTATTTTATTTTATTTTATTTTATTTTATTTTATTTTATTTTATTTCATTTTATTTTATTTTATTTTATTTTTTTATTTTTTATTTTATTTTATTTTATTTTATTTTATTTTATTTTATTTTATTTTATTTTATTTTATTTTATTTTATTTTATTTTATTTTATTTTATTTTATTTTATTTTATTTTATTTTATTTTATTTTATTTTATTTTATTTTATTTTATTTTATTTTATTTTATTTTATTTTATTTTATTTCATTTTATTTTATTTTATTTTATTTTATTTTATTTTACTTTAATTTTATTTTATTTTATTTTATTTTATTTTATTTCATTTTATTTTATGTTGTTTTATTTTATTTTATTTTATTTTATTTTATTTTATTTTATTTTATTTTATTTTATTTTATTTTATTTTATTTTATTTTATTTTATTTTATTTTATTTTATTTTATTTTATTTTATTTTATTTTATTTTATTTTATTTTATTTTATTTTATTTTATTTTATTTTATTTTATTTTATTTTATTTTATTTTATTTTATTTTATTTTATTTTATTTCATTTTATTTTATTTTATTTTATTTTATTTTATTTTATTTTATTTTATTTTATTTTATTTTATTTTATTTTATTTTATTTTATTTTATTTTATTTTATTTTATTTTATTTTATTTTATTTTATTTTATTTTATTTTATTTTATTTTATTTTATTTTATTTTATTTTATTTTATTTTACTTTATTTTATTTCATTTTATTTTATTTTATTTTATTTTATTTTATTTTATTTTATTTTATTTTATTTTATTTTATTTTATTTTATTTTATTTTATTTCATTTTATTTTATTTTATTTTATTTTATTTTATTTTATTTCATTTTATTTTATTTTATTTTATTTTATTTTATTTTATTTTACTTTATTTTATTTTATTTTATTTTATTTTATTTTATTTTATTTTATTTTATTTTATTTTATTTTATTTTATTTTATTTTATTTTATTTTATTTTACTTTATTTTATTTTATTTTATTTTATTTTATTTTATTTCATTTTATTTTATTTTATTTTATTTTATTTTATTTTATTTTATTTTATTTTATTTTATTTTATTTTATTTTATTTTATTTTATTTTATTTTATTTTATTTTATTTTATTTTATTTTATTTTATTTTATTTTATTTTATTTTATTTTATTTTATTTTATTTTATTTTATTTTATTTTATTTTATTTTATTTTATTTTATTTTATTTTATTTTATTTTATTTTATTTTATTTTATTTTATTTTATTTTATTTTATTTTATTTTATTTTATTTTATTTTATTTTATTTTATTTTATTTTATTTCATTTTATTTTATTTTATTTTATTTTATTTTATTTTATTTTACTTTATTTTATTTT
>CAXKVI010000161.1:77500-85000 GCA_964058755.1 Campiglossa producta
AATCGAGTTTAGTTAAGTTGAGTTGCAATTCGTTGAGATGAGGAGATGAGTTTAGTAAAGTCAAATCGAATTGAGTTAAGATAATGGAATGTCAAGATGTTGTGGCATTTTCGAGGGGATTTGAATTTATTTAATGTAGCGTTGTTGTTCCACTTGCGTAGGTATTACAGGCGATTGCATTTTGCACTTCTTGTTAGGCTAAAGTGCTTTTTGGCGAAGTTTTCCAGTTGGTATAATTTGCAGTTAAAGAGTAATAAGTTTTAAATAGATGTTTTGCATGATGTGACGTTATCTTTAAGAGGGAAAATTTTTGAAGATACCTACAATAGATAACGCATTCACAGTAGCATACAGCTATGCTGCTCTTGAGGGATCAAAACTGATTTGGAATGGAAAAAGAGATGGTTTTTTCAATTCTCTTATCACGACTCTTTTCCTGGGTTTTGGCGTATAGTGAAGATCTTGTAAATAGTAGAGTTTTTAGGTCCCTTCATGTAAAAAATTATTTTATGTATCAAATGCTTCGAAAAAAAAAATTGATAAATATTTTTCTATAAAATTAATCGATCCATATTGTTCGATAAAATTAATTGATGTATATTTTTTGATTTAAATTTTTCGATAACTTAAATGGTAAATTTTGTAAATGAAGTTTTCTTTTTTTGAAAATTATTTGACTTTTTTGGTAATAAAAAATTATCGACCTTTATTTTTCGATAAAATTTATCGCTTTATATTATACGATAATAGTAGTTACATATATATATGTATACCTTTCATTAAAATTAATCGATTTATACATATCTATAAAACTAATCGATTTATGTTTTTCTTTGAAATTAGTCAAATGTGTATTCTATAAAATAAATCGATTTATTTCGATACAATTAATTATATATTTTTCGATACAATTAATCGTTTAAAAATAATCGATTTATATTTTTGATAAAAATGATCAATTTAAAATTTTCGGTAAAATTATTTTATTTATATTTTTAGATGAAATTTACGATTTAATCGTTTTATATTTTTCGAAAATATTTTCCCCAATTTCGAACAGTAAAATAAAGCTTTTCCCTGCTCAGAAAATGATTTGACAGCCTTTTGTAGCAACAAAAAGTAATCGATATATTTTATGAAATTTTTCGATAATGTTTTGAAAAATTTTTTTAATTTTTTATAACATTTTTTTTTTATTTTGGTGTCAGGTTTTTGTGTTTTTTTTTTTTTTGATTGCCAACTAAGTAAAATGGTTTTTACTAAATTTGTCTTCGAATGATTTTTTTCGATACTTCTAATAGTTCAGTAACAATAAAAAATGTATTGAAATTTTTTTTGAAAAAGTTTCAATAGCGGCTTAACCTAGTTATTTTTATACCCAGCTGTACTTGTACACAGGGTATTATAACTTTGTTAGGATAACGGTTGGTTGTACAGGTATAAAGGAATCGAGATAGATATAGACTTCCATATATCAATATGATCAGGATCGAAAAAAAATTTGATTGAGCCATGTCCGTCCGTCTGTCCGTCCGTCCGTCCGTCTGTCCGTTAACACGATAACTTGAGCAAATAATGAGATATCTTCACCAAATTTGGCATGCGTACTTATTTGGGTTCAGAATAGATTGCTATTGAAAATGGGTAAAATCGGACCATAACCACGCCCCTTTTTCGATATCGAAAAATTCGAAAAACGTATAAAATGGGTTAATTCAATATTAGAAGCAGCTACAATGATAAAATTTGAAATATGTATTGATTTTGATGTTCTAAGACCGATTTTATAAAAATTTTTGAAAAGGGGGCGTGGTACCGCCCACGTATCTTTGAAGAAATTTTAAAATTTTGACTCTTAATAACTTCAGAACAGTTTATGCTAGTATAACGAAATTTCGTAGAGGACATACTATTGTTGTGGTAAATTCAGCTATAGAAAATAAACGAAATCGCTTCGCGACCACGCCTACTTTTTCATAAAAGTTATATTGAAAGGAGGTGGAAATATTGAAAAGTCCATATCTAATTAACTGATTTCGCTATAATAATATAATTTGGTACATACATCAACTTTCATATTCTTTACATAATTTTTTCAAAATTTTGGAAAGTGGGCGTGGCACCGCCCACTTATGAGTCAAGCAATTTTTAAATTCGACTGCTAACAACTTCAGAACGGTGTGAGATTGATTTACGAAACTATGTACCAGGCATGTTATGTTTATGTAGAGTACTACCACAGAAAATAAGAAAAATCGGTGAACGATCACGCCCACTTTATGTGCACAGCTGGGTATGTAATGTTCGGTTTCACCCGAACTTAGACTTCCTTACTTGTTTTTATGTAAATTTTTTTTTGTATCAGTTTCCCCTTTTATTTTCATTCGTAATTAGAAGCAAGCGTTTTTTAATACAAATATTATTTTCCTTATAACTTTACCTGGGTGACCGAGCTTGCTCGGTGCTATCAATTTAGCGCTAACTTTACTTACCCAATATGATCCCAAAATGACCCAAAAATAATCCCAAAATAATCCTAAAATTATCCCGAAAAGACCCTCAAATGTTCCCAAAATGATGCGAAATTTAACCCAAAACGACCCAAAAATAATCCGAAAATTATGCAAAAATGGTCCCAAAATGATCCTCAAATGATCCCAAAATGATCCGAAAATGATTGCCCAATGACCCCAAAAACACCCTAAAATGTACCCTAAAATGATCCCAAAACTATACAAAAATGTTCCCAAAATAATCCAAAAATAATCCCAAAACGACCCCCAAAAATTCCCAAAATGGCCCAAAATTTACCCCAAAATGATCCAAAAATGATCCCAGAATGACTCCAAAGTGATCCGAAAAAATTACCCCAAAATGATCCCAAATTAATCCAAAATTGAACGAAAAATGATCCCAAAACAACCCCATTATTCCAAAGTGACCCCTAAATGTTCTCAAAATGATCCTAAAATAATCCAAATATGATCCTAAAAATATACAATACAAATACAATACGGTAAAATGGTAACCCTGGGCGGCTACCTTACTTGAAAATATTTTAGTTGGTATGTCGACGAAAATACCTTTCATTTGATACCCATATTGGCATATTTTGCTAAAAAATTTAAAAATTTTTTAGATAGGTGGCAATGCTGTAAACCGCCCCAGGTGGCAACCCCCAAGCGGATAGTCTCAGAATCAACCATACTATCTTTATTCCGTTGCTAGATAGCCTAAGCCAGATCGCGGAACTGGACATAAAGGACTTGATGGGCTTCATAAAGTCATCTAAGTGGTTCGAGGAGGAGTAACGGTGTCGGTTTAGGAGTGTCAGTCCCGGGATTCTGCTATGTGGAAAATCCCAACAACTCAGGGATTTTCCATATGGCTGGGTACCGGGACTGACTTTCCTTGTGTTGGTGGTATCACAACGGGCCTTTCAAAACTGGCCTAAGTGTGCCTCTGCGGCAGCCACTTGAACCTACCTACCATCTTTATTCAAAATTTCACCCAAATCGGTCAAGCGATTCCGGAGATAGTCTGGATATAAAAATATACAAATGTACAAATATACAAGTTTAGCTCGTTTAAAGTTATAAGATACCCAGCTAGGTAGAGTAATTTGAAACTTTTCCTCAGAATTGAAAAAAGGCCTTAAACCATTTTTAAGGAGACGATGAAAAATTATGTCTACTTACGAACAGAAATTGTGTAATCGATCACATACATGAACCTAAATTTATTTATTTCATCATCAACGTCAATCTTTAATAAATTTAATTTCCATAAAATCTGCATTTAATAGAAGCTATCAACATTGCTGACGTCAACTTTTTGCCCATTTACCTACACAAAATAAATTCGATGATAAAAAAGAGAACTTTGCTATGTGATGTACATCTCCTTAAGATTTAAGCAAAACATGTAGCTGTAGAGCGCTACAAGTAAATGTGATTTTAAGCAGCAATCTGCCCGAAATTTTTTAGCTATGTATGTATTTAAGTATTACATACAAGGACATGCGAGCACAAAACGTCCTGCGGCTTAATTTATTGCCAACAGTATAAGCGCACAAAACTTCCACTTTTCATCTTTGTTGTATTTGTGGTTAAGTACAAGTATCTACATCTAGAAAGATAGGTTTGTATGTGTATAGAGGTGTTCTTTTAAAAGTGTATATAAATATATGTGAAATTACATCTTCGCACGTAAGTTAAAAAACATGTTATCAAGTAAATTTACGTTTATTCGCGTGCATGTGGGTACACTTTTCCTCGCTTTATACAGGAATCAGCTTAAAATATATAAAGTTGCGTGTTAAACCTTTTCAAAGGTAAACACATAAGTACATACATATGTTCGTATTTAAGTCTGTGCACCGCAGGATAAAATTCACGTGCCAACTGCAGACACCACAAGAAAAATTGTGATGCTGGCGAAAAAATTAACATAATTTTTGATTTAAGTGAGCGAGAATACGTAAACGAAAGTAGAAGAATATACCCAGTTGAAAAAATAAAAAGAGTATACATTAGACTGTTTGAAAATTTTAAAGTTTCAAAAGATATCCCTTACTTTTGTCCATTATGCATGAAAAAATATACTGACAAAGTTTTACGCAATTCGGACCACGGCAACCAGTGCTGACTTGCAGTTGAAGTTATTAGTAAAGTGCCAAATCCAAAATGTGGACAGAAATTTATTTTGCAATATGGGTATAAAATGAAAGGTGTTCATGCGGTCCTGAAAGTAGTGTAATACCAGTATTCTGTAATTTTGTCTCATATCAAGTCACTAAAATTGAGGTACAATTTTTGTGACTTGAGATGATTCCGGTATTCTATAAGAGAAAGTCGGCTCGAAGCTAGACGGCAGAGTTGGAGGAGGAGCTCTCCTTCATACTACCTGATCACTGCAGCGTCTTCCAGGCTGAAGTCTCAGCAATTTTGGATGCCGCGGCCTGGATAAGTTAACGCGCTATCGGCGAGGATATCGATATTTGCAGCGACAGCCAAGCGGCCATCAAAACTCTTGGCTCTTATTCGTTCAACTGTGAACTGAGGCCCAGCTGTCGTCGATCTCTTCAAGAGATGGCCCAACAGAACTGTGGGAACCTCACTTGGGTCCCGGGAAACAGGGACATTGAGGGAAACTGTAAAGCAGACGAACTTGCTACGCAGGTACGACCAAGCATGTCCTTCGGGATAAAGAGCGCTTAGGTATGCCGTTTTCCACATGCAAGCTAATGCCCTCTGGTGCCGGATATCCAAATAAACCTGGCCAAAATGGTATCATAAAAGATCAAGAGACATTCACGCCCTGAGAAGGAGAGAAATCTCCATATTATTGGTGTTTTAACTGGGCACTGCCTTATTGGTAGGCACGCAGAAAGGCTAGGTGTGATCTAACGATGATGCTGTAAAAGCTGCAAATATGATGAAGAGGAGGAAACGGTGAAACACCTCATACGCAACTACCCGGCTTAAGCGCTTGGGAGTTCCCTTCTTGCATAGCCTACGCCAGATCGCGGAGCTGGACATAAAGGACTTCGTGGCCTTCATAAAGTCATCTAAGTGGTTCGAGAAGGAGTAAAGGTGTCGATAAAGCACTGGTGGTATTACAACGGGCCTTTCAAAACTGGCCTAAGTATGCCTCTGCAGCAACCACTTGAACCTAACCTAACCTAGTATAAGCTGCTAGGTAAAATTTCAATCGAAATCGAAATAATCCTACTCTAATAATTACTGCAACGCCCTTTAAAACAGGACCCTGCAAAATTGGATGTGAAGGGGTGTTAGCGAAAGAGCGGTCATCGCATCTGTTTGCTCCGTCGCCCGCTAGCAAGTACCGAAACCGTGCATAACCAACGACATCGATTGATTGGTCAATGCGATCATAGCAGCAATGTCATTGTTCGAGAGGCCAAGCAAAGAGCATAATAATCTATGTGAATTTGGTTCTCAGATTTTCGGACAATTGTCCCACTAGTACCTGCTTTAAAAACAAAGCAACATTATTACGTATGCATAATCCAGCACTAAAATCAAATATGTAGGTGTGTTCAGTGGCTCGCTCTGTGCATTTGGAGTTCACTCAACCAACTTGCTTTTGGGAAAACTTGACATTTCTTCAACACCTTAAGAGTTTTGCTAATTGGTTTTAATGGCAATCCTGTCTGAGCTTCCATTTTAGTTTAGCCTTTCAAATGGGATTATTTAGTACAAAGTCACTTCCATTGCTGCTGACAAACTAAATGTTGCCTCTTGAGACTCTTTGCAGAATATTTTCTTGACATTTCTTATAGCTTAAAAATGCACAAAATATTTTTTAATTTCCAGTTTAATTTCCAGTGGAAACATATTCTAGGTAACTGACTACAAACGTATACGCAACTTCTCCCTCACCAACTATGATGACTTTAACCAGCAATCATTGCCATCAATTTTGAATTATAATTTATAGTAAGTGACGGATATACTCAGTCGTCGTTTCTGTGTCAGCCCTTGCAGCTATATTTGTACCCATTTGGCGTTTATTTCCTTGATTTTGTTCTCTTTTTGGTGTTTTTTTCTCTTGCCTTCAAATGTCATACGCTGATAATGTTACAAAACTAAATGACAGCAAATGACTGAGAGCAGTAGTTGTCACATTATTGAGTATTCGCACTTTGCTGCAGTTAGTACGTAAGCTTCGTGATTTTCTTTATAGAAACTTTGCATACCTTCAGGCGATTTGCAGTTGTCAATTGATAACTTCAATTTGTCGTTTCAATGTTCACTTGAATGGCAGAATTCGGAAATTGGCAATGCCAATTGCAGCCACTAAAGCGAAAATTTTATGCGAGAATGCAATTGGCGTTGGATGTACGTACGTACGAATATAAGTTTGTATGTACGTTTGTAATGTAAAGATACAGCACTTTTGAATAACATCGATATTCTAATCAAAGTAATTTGAAAAAGAAAACTTGCAATTGGAAGGGAAATTAGTGTCTAGACTAAGATATTAAAGTTTATTGGCAGATAAAAATTTCCTTTGTATCTTAATAAAAAAAAAAAAACATTTATGGGAAATAAGGCGAAGGAGTGGCTTTTAGGGGCAGTTTGTTCAAAATAACTACCTACATAAAACATTGCAAACCCATAAGGACCTTCAAAATCAGTTAGATAGTTATGTGTATGCAAATGAGCGACGGTTTGATTGGGTCTTTTCTATTCAAACAGGGATTTTTTATTTTATTAATTTGCGAAAGTGAAATTAAAGAGCAAAGGATGCAGCTGATTGCTATCAATCTTTAAGGTGGTCTATATATGAATATATTATTTTCGCCAAAAAATCATCAAGGTTCATAAACAAAAAGTTTTACATACTTACTACACTCATACGTGCACCGTACCCCACCCCAAAATTTGCCCATCCAATCACATTTGATATAACTAAGGTAAACCGCCTACGGCTCTCACATCTCACTGCACTATAGATTGTTTCGTTTACAAAATA
>CAXKVI010000161.1:87500-92500 GCA_964058755.1 Campiglossa producta
TATTTTATTTTATTTTATTTTATTTTATTTTATTTTATTTTATTTTATTTTATTTTATTTTATTTTATTTTATTTTATTTTATTTTATTTTATTTTATTTTATTTTATTTTATTTTATTTTATTTTATTTTATTTTATTTTATTTTATTTTATTTTATTTTATTTTATTTTATTTTATTTTATTTTATTTTATTTTATTTTATTTTATTTTATTTTATTTTATTTTATTTTATTTTATTTTATTTTATTTTATTTTATTTTATTTTATTTTATTTTATTTTATGATCTGGTTTGTTTTTATAATAATGGATGTTGAGGGACTTGCAGCTTTACATCTTAATAATTATTATAATTCATTTGAATATCCAAAAGCTTGAATGAAAGTCAAAGAATTATCATAAAATTGTTCGAACCCTTTATCTCTGCCGTATGGGTATTAGTTGAGTTAAGTTAATACTTATTATCTGAAGTGTAATGTTATTAAATGAACCAAATCAAGAGCCAACAACCAATATATCCCAACCATAAGTACTTACAGTTCCATTGACTAAAAGCACTAAAACCCAATTAACCTGCACAAAACGAGATTTGCCACTTCATAGAAATCATATGCATTAAACCTTTATTGATATATTTTCAACACATAACAAAAACAAATCGAGTGGTCACATCAAGAAAAAAAAAATAATATTCATACAAAGAAATGCAATTTTATACTTTGATGCTTTTTAACAAAAGCAGACAAATCGTACAAAGAAAATTAATGTGAATATGCTATCCATATAAAAAAAGTAAAGTGCGAAAAGTAGCAAAGTATAAGCATTTTAACAAAAGAGATTATTTCGCATGACACTGAATGAGAAGGCAACCGACCGTATCGAAACCGCAAATATGCAATGCCAAAAGGCGAGTGACTCAAAAAGGATGCTAAGTGAAAACAAGGCGAAACAAAATATAAAAGGATCAGACAAATCATAGGAGTAAGAACGAGGATTTGGTAGAGCTACATACATATGTATGAAGGTAGCACAACAACGCTTGAAATGAGCAAATATTTTTTGCACTTATGTCTATACCCATATAGGTTATTTAGGTGCATTAGAGCGACTTCTGTTGCGTTCAAAAAATAACGAGCTTTTTTTGAACAGCGCCTTAGACTTTATTGAGTTTTAGGACTTTTGCTGGAATATCTTCGAGGTATCTAAAACTTTTTTTTTTTTTGAAGCACCCTAATGTACATGTGCCTGTATATGAAGCATTTTCATGCATGAGCATAATAGCGCATATACATATACCGACATACGTACATACATGTCATACTTATACTTGACCATAGCAGCAAATAAGGGTCAAATGAGCAAGTAACCACAGCAACAATCAGTAAGTGCAGGTCGCTAAAGTGGATAAAGCTCGTACACAGACATACACATACATATGCAAGAATTGGCCGCAAAGCAGCAGCGCATCAGATAATACTTGAGTTCAAAACCTTGCCAAAACAGATAGTGCATACATACGTACATAAGTATGTATGTAGCTATGCATTTGTGAACAGACGTATTCCCACTCGCCCATAGCGGTTAACGGTCAATGGTCTCGGCGTGTTAAACCTACTGCTGATCCTGCTTGTTCATTTTAAAGCTCTGTCTTACTCTTCGCTTGTTGTAGACAATGGTCAATGTTAAGCGCAAAAGCAAAAGCCCGAAAAAAAAGAATATTTCTAGGTAAATCTGCAAATGTAATTATTCAGAATGCATGAAATGAGCAATGCCATGTACATAAATCTACAGAGTGTAATGTATGTAGGTGCTAAAGGGCCAAAGGTGTGTTTTAAAAATGTGCTCACAGAAAAGTGCAGATGTCGTCCTTTTTGCAAAATGACTGCCCAGAGATGAACCAACGTTTGCATATATATACATACCCAAGTGCATACGAACGAGTGATGGAAAATAAATTGTTACATAGATATTGTAGAACTCGTGCAATAGCTCAAGTGTAGAAATAGGGTGACGCTTTGGTTGGAGCATAAATAAAATGAAATAAAATAAAATAAAATAAAATAAAATAAAATAAAATAAAATAAAATAAAATAAAATAAAATGAAATAAAATAAAATAAAATAAAATAAAATAAAATAAAATAAAATAAAATAAAATAAAATAAAATAAAATAAAATAAAATAAAATAAAATAAAATAAAATAAAATAAAATAAAATAAAGTAAAATAAAATAAAATAAAATAAAATAAAATAAAATAAAATAAAATAAAATAAAATAAATAAAATAAAATAAAATAAAATAAAATAAAATAAAATAAAATAAAATAAAATAAAATAAAATAAAATAAAATAAAATAAAATAAAATAAAATAAAATAAAATAAAATAAAATAAAATAAAATAAAATAAAATAAAATAAAATAAAATAAAATAAAATAAATAAAATAAAATAAAATAAAATAAAATAAAATAAAATAAAATAAAATAAAATAAAATAAAATAAAATAAAATAAAATAAAATAAAATAAAATAAAATAAAATAAAATAAAATAAAATAAAATAAAATAAAATAAAATAAAATAAAATAAAATAAAATAAAATAAAATAAAATAAAATAAAATAAAATAAAATAAAATAAAATAAAATAAAATAAAATAAAATAAAATAAAATAAAATAAAATAAAATAAAATAAAATAAAATAAAATAAAATAAAATAAAATAGAATAAAATAAAATAAAATAAAATAAAATAAAATAAAATAAAATAAAATAAAATAAAATAAAATAAAATAAAATAAAATAAAATAAAATAAAATAAAATAAAATAAAATAAAATAAAATAAAATAAAATAAAATAAAATAAAATAAAATAAAATAAAATAAAATAAAATAAAATAAAATAAAATAAAATAAAATAAAATAAAATAAAATAAAATAAAATAAAATAAAATAAAATAAAATAAAATAAAATAAAATAAAAGAAAAAAAAAAATAAAAAAAAATAAAATAAAGTAAAATAAAATAATATAAAATAAAATAAAATAAAGGTTAGGTTCAAGTGGCTGCCGCAGAGGCACACCTAGGCCAGTACCAAAAGGCCCGTTGTGATACCACCAACACTAGGAAAGTCAGTTCCGGGACCCGGCCATTTGGAAAATCCCTATGTATGAGATTGCGCCGCTTATAGCCGGGCAGTTGCAGATGAGGTGCTCCACCGTTTCCACCTGATCATCATCTTTGCAACTCCTGCAGCATCGTCGGTAGGGCACACCTAGCCTTTCTGGATGCCTACCAATAAGGCAGTGACCGATTAATACCCCTATCAGTATGGATATTTCCCTCCTAGTTAGGGCATAAATGCGTCTAGACCTTTTAAGATCCCATTTTGGCCAGGTTTGTTTGGATATCCAGCACCCTGGGAATTGCAGCCATCTTTCGTTGGCTTGGCGGAGTGTGTGCTCCTTCAGCATTACTCTGCATTTGGCAAGCAGCCTACCTAAGCGCTCTTTATCCCGAAGAACCTGCTTGGTCGTGCCCTGCCTGGCAAGCTCGTCAGTTCAGAGTTGAACGATTAGGAGCCAAGGGATTTTATGGCCGCTTGGCTGTTGCTGAAAATAACGATATCGTCCAGGATTGCCGAGACTTCCGCCTGGAAGACGCTACAGTGATCGGGTAGTCTGAAGACATACCTATCTACTATCAGCTATTGCTTTCCCAGCCAACATTTTTTATGGCGGAAATGCCGATAATGTTACTTTAAGAAGTTAAATTGCAACACGGAATTAATCGCTTTTCTCATCTTCGTTCGGGAAAAGCTGTTCGGAAAGTGATATATAAGTGACGTCTAGAGGATAGAAAAAATTACAAAAAAAAATTTAAAAATAAAAAAAGGTCTCTTTTACCGGCACTCGAACCTTGAACGCTACGCATTCCCGGCGATCAGGCTAGCTCTGAGCCAAGGCATTGTCTGATATTTACATAGCAATTCGACAATATGTATTAAAAAACACAAACTACCGGCACTTACATATGCGACCAATAAGCAAGTCACACCCAAGTGACGCCAAGATGTTAGATACGCGATATTTTTGTTCCTTGTTGTTGTTTATTGTAAAGTACCTGCTAAAATTTGGTTCTGATTGGAAACGCCTAGGACGTATCCTCGGTTTCCTAAGTACAAGGAACTCCATTCATGTTGCTGGCACAACAAAAATTACTAAGAATTGAATTTCGAGTTTTTTTTTTTAATTTTCATTGTGCCAGAAGCATGAATGTTTTGCACTCGACAACAGACACCATGACGCATACGTAACAATTGTGTTACACATTCGTTTTTCTGGCACAACAAACATTTTAAAAATTTTAGAAATTCAGTTTTTAAAAATTTTCGTTGCGACCAAAAAATGAATGTGCTACAGATTCATGCTTCTGGCGCAACAAAAACTTTCTTTTGAAGGAATATTAACCTAACAACTATATCAGGGAAAAGAGTATAATGCGAATATAACTTGCAAAAACATATTTATGTAAAAAACAAAAAAAGGCAAATTTTGCGAGACCAATAAACTTTCAAATACGATTTCCCAAAATTTTAATTTTGCTACATTCATGCTTCTGGCAAGCGAGCGATGATATATACTTGGTAACATTACCATATCTACAATTACAAAAACATACTCACAACCAGTCGGGCACTTTTCAACTGGCTTAAAGTAAAACTTTTCACTTCCTGCTTCAATTATTTGCATTCATACATAAGTGTATTATTCGTATTTTGATATCTCTATCAGCTCTATCAAAGTGTAGCTAATAAATTTGCTTTGACGCATAAAGCGACCGGAAATTACCGGCATGCAACATTGATTTGTTTCATATTGGCGGCGGCTCTATTGAAATTCACGCTGCCACACAAATGCCAAGACTTGAATCAAACAAAATAATTGACTTTCGTGTTCGCATTGATTTTCAGGTGAACACACACACGAATTCATATACCGATAAA
>CAXKVI010000161.1:100000-102500 GCA_964058755.1 Campiglossa producta
ACATACCTAATTCACTAGTACTCATACATACATACATAAATAATTTATGCCCAAAAACAAATGAGTCTTTCATAAAATTTAATTTTAATTTTATAATACTTTAAATCATATTAAATCAAACTCATTTACACATAAAACCAATTAAGAGGTAAACAAGGTGTGTTTAGCATTTGGTAAGGATATCTCTCGAGGACAGGCTGCAAATTAATCTCAGAAAAGCAGTTCAACTGATAACTACAAATATTGTTGATATGTGACAGCGACTGTTATTCCCTAAGCAAATGCCAACGCAATGATTTTCATACATACGGATAAGCCAAAGAAAATTATTGCCCCAAGACACGTTTTGTATATGTGATTATGTGAAAGTATACACAAATATATCTATGTACATACGTGAGGATTTTGTTTTATTGTCTGCGTGTTTAAGTATTGTATATTTTTCTGCCTTTCAACTACAAAACAACTACAAAAACATGCAAAGGGCAGCAACAGCGAGGCACTCAAGCTCTTCATCACACGTATTCATAATTTGTTAAGTAATATTAATATTTCTAGATAGTTAATAATATTTTTCGGAATTTTATATGCTTCATATTTATGTACTAGATACATATTTATGTACATACATATGTATATTAACATTGGCATAAATTATTCAAGTGCCAGTGTCATAATGAGTATTCGCACTAAATGAAGTAGGCATGTATCATATTTAATGATGTGGGCGTGTCTTTAGGAAAAACCAAAGTATGGCCGTGACGAAATTTTACGCATACAAAACTAATAAATCTTATAACTTTAAACGAGCTAAAATTGTATATTTGTATATCTAGACTATCTCGGGCGGGTACCGCTTGACTGATTTGGATAAAGTTTTCAATATGGATGGTATGATTGATTCTAAGACTATCCACTTGGGGGTTGCCACCTGGGGCGGTTTACAGTGTTGTCACATATCTCAATTCTTTTTAATTTTATAGCGGACATGCCATTATGGATATCAAATGAAAGTTATTTTTCGGCGACAAACCAACTAAATTGTTTCCAAGTAGGGCTGCCACCTAGGGTTGCCACCTTATCGAAGTATATTTGTATATCCGATACTATCTCGTGAACAGCTTGGACCGATTTGGATGAAATTTGGCATTTAGATAACATGATTGATTATAAAACTATCCACTTAGGGGTTGCCATTTGGGGCGGTTCACAGGGTTGCCACCTATTTAATTTTTTAATTATGGAGCAAGATATGCCAATATGGGTATCAAATGTAAGGTTTTTTCGGCGACATACCAACTAAAGTATTTTCAAGTAGGGTTGCCACCATACCGAAGTATATTTGTATATTTATATACCTTTACTATCTCGGGAACAGCTTGACCGATTTTCATGAAATTTGGCATAAGAATAGTATGATTTAATCTATGACTACTTGGGGGTTGCCACGGGGGGAGAGGGGGTGTACACTGTACAGGGTGGTAACCTATCTCCATTTTTTAAATTATGGTGAGATATGGCTATATGAGTGTAAAAATGAAAGGTATTTTAGCCCAAATACGAACTAAAATAATTTCAAGTAGGGTTGCCGCCCAGTGTTACCATTTTACGGTATTGTATATTTTCGGAATCATATTTGTATTATTTTACGATCATTTTGGGATCATTTAGTGGTCACTTTAGGACCATTTTGGGGCTATTTTTTATATCATTTGGGTTTAATTTTAGATTAATTTGGGACAATTTTGGGGTCATTTTTAGATCATTTTGGAGTTATTTTGGTATAATTTTTGTATCATTTTGGGATCATTTTTACTTCATATTGGGTTCAATTTTGGATAATTTTGCGAACATTTGAGGGTCTTTTTCTGGTTCGTTTTGGGATTATTTTAGTATTACTTTGGGATTATTTTAGGGTTGTTTTGGGATTCTTTTTGGACAATTTTGGGTCTTTTTCGGGTCTTCGGGCTCTTTTTGGAATCATTTTGGGGCTTTTTGGAATCAATTTGGATCATTTTGGGATCATTTATGGTCATCTTTGGATCATTTAAGGTCATTTTGGGGTCATTTTTGGGTCCCTAAGCGACTCAATTTCGGTGCAATTTGGGAACTTTTAAGGGTCTTTTTGGAGTCGTTTTGGGATTATTTTGGGATTATTTTAGGGTCATTTTGGGTAAGTAAAGTTAGCGCTAAATTGAATAGCACCGAACAAGCTCGATCATCCTCGAAGGCCCTTTTTGCGAGCTTAGTTTAAGCTGGCAGCTAAAACTTTAACTAAAATTCGGCACGGGTTGCCGTTATCCTAGAACAATAAAATTTATACATACATACATATTTGAAGACATGCATGGATGAAGGGGGTATGTCGCATTCTCACTCAATTTCTGTTTTTGGCATTGGTGAACAGTGTTTATGCAGATCTATATTTCTGTCTTATCAGAACCTGGCTATCGTGAAAATTGTAGAAGATAATTCATGGATGAAAGGGGTATGTACACAA
>CAXKVI010000162.1:0-106939 GCA_964058755.1 Campiglossa producta
CTACAAACGATTTAAAACATATTTCAACAAAAAAAAAACCAAAATTTACTTCATTTGCTTGGTTTCTGCACAATATATTGTATTTTCGGAGTAACTATAAAAGCTACAAAAAAAAAAATTTCACTACAATCAATTTTGTCGTTTGTAGTTGTAGGAAAATTACTTTTAGTGCTTTCAAATTGCTGAATTCTGCCTTTTTTTGACATGCGTTCTCGATTACTCCGAAACCTTCGGAGCAAAAAAAAAATTTTTTTCGGATAAAAAACTACAAACGATTTAAAACATATTTCAACAAAAAAAAAACAAAATTTACTTCATTTGCTTGGTTTCTGCACAATATATTGTATTTTCGGAGTAACTATAAAAGCTACAAAAAAAAAAATTTCACTACAATCAATTTTGTCGTTTGTAGTTGTAGGAAAATTACTTTTAGTGCTTTCAAATTGCTGAATTCTGCCTTTTTTTGACATGCGTTCTCGATTACTCCGAAACCTTCGGAGCAAAAAAAAAATTTTTTTTCGGATAAAAAACTACAAACGATTTAAAACATATTTCAACAAAAAAAAACAAAATTTACTTCATTTGCTTGGTTTCTGCACAATATATTGTATTTTCGGAGTAACTATAAAAGCTACAAAAAAAAAATTTCACTACAATCAATTTTGTCGTTTGTAGTTGTAGGAAAATTACTTTTAGTGCTTTCAAATTGCTGAATTCTGCCTTTTTTTGACATGCGTTCTCGATTACTCCGAAACCTTCGGAGCAAAAAAAAAATTTTTTTTCGGATAAAAAACTACAAACGATTTAAAACATATTTCAACAAAAAAAAAACAAAATTTACTTCATTTGCTTGGTTTCTGCACAATATATTGTATTTTCGGAGTAACTATAAAAGCTACAAAAAAAAAATTTCACTACAATCAATTTTGTCGTTTGTAGTTGTAGGAAAATTACTTTTAGTGCTTTCAAATTGCTGAATTCTGCCTTTTTTTGACATGCGTTCTCGATTACTCCGAAACCTTCGGAGCAAAAAAAAAATTTTTTTTCGGATAAAAAACTACAAACGATTTAAAACATATTTCAACAAAAAAAAAACAAAATTTACTTCATTTGCTTGGTTTCTGCACAATATATTGTATTTTCGGAGTAACTATAAAAGCTACAAAAAAAAAAATTTCACTACAATCAATTTTGTCGTTTGTAGTTGTAGGAAAATTACTTTTAGTGCTTTCAAATTGCTGAATTCTGCCTTTTTTTGACATGCGTTCTCGATTACTCCGAAACCTTCGGAGCAAAAAAAAAAATTTTTTTCGGATAAAAAACTACAAACGATTTAAAACATATTTCAACAAAAAAAAACCAAAATTTACTTCATTTGCTTGGTTTCTGCACAATATATTGTATTTTCGGAGTAACTATAAAAGCTCCAAAAAAAAAAATTTCACTACAATCAATTTTGTCGTTTGTAGTTGTAGGAAAATTACTTTTAGTGCTTTCAAATTGCTGAATTCTGCCTTTTTTTGACATGCGTTCTCGATTACTCCGAAACCTTCGGAGCAAAAAAAAAATTTTTTTTCGGATAAAAAACTACAAACGATTTAAAACATATTTCAACAAAAAAAAAACAAAATTTACTTCATTTGCTTGGTTTCTGCACAATATATTGTATTTTCGGAGTAACTATAAAAGCTACAAAAAAAAAAATTTCACTACAATCAATTTTGTCGTTTGTAGTTGTAGGAAAATTACTTTTAGTGCTTTCAAATTGCTGAATTCTGCCTTTTTTTGACATGCGTTCTCGATTACTCCGAAACCTTCGGAGCAAAAAAAAAATTTTTTTTCGGATAAAAAACTACAAACGATTTAAAACATATTTCAACAAAAAAAAAACAAAATTTACTTCATTTGCTTGGTTTCTGCACAATATATTGTATTTTCGGAGTAACTATAAAAGCTACAAAAAAAAAATTTCACTACAATCAATTTTGTCGTTTGTAGTTGTAGGAAAATTACTTTTAGTGCTTTCAAATTGCTGAATTCTGCCTTTTTTTGACATGCGTTCTCGATTACTCCGAAACCTTCGGAGCAAAAAAAAAATTTTTTTCGGATAAAAAACTACAAACGATTTAAAACATATTTCAACAAAAAAAAACCAAAATTTACTTCATTTGCTTGGTTTCTGCACAATATATTGTATTTTCGGAGTAACTATAAAAGCTACAAAAAAAAAAATTTCACTACAATCAATTTTGTCGTTTGTAGTTGTAGGAAAATTACTTTTAGTGCTTTCAAATTGCTGAATTCTGCCTTTTTTTGACATGCGTTCTCGATTACTCCGAAACCTTCGGAGCAAAAAAAAAATTTTTTTTCGGATAAAAAACTACAAACGATTTAAAACATATTTCAACAAAAAAAAAAACAAAATTTACTTCATTTGCTTGGTTTCTGCACAATATATTGTATTTTCGGAGTAACTATAAAAGCTACAAAAAAAAAAATTTCACTACAATCAATTTTGTCGTTTGTAGTTGTAGGAAAATTACTTTTAGTGCTTTCAAATTGCTGAATTCTGCCTTTTTTTGACATGCGTTCTCGATTACTCCGAAACCTTCGGAGCAAAAAAAAAATTTTTTTTTCGGATAAAAAACTACAAACGATTTAAAACATATTTCAACAAAAAAAAAACAAAATTTACTTCATTTGCTTGGTTTCTGCACAATATATTGTATTTTCGGAGTAACTATAAAAGCTACAAAAAAAAAAATTTCACTACAATCAATTTTGTCGTTTGTAGTTGTAGGAAAATTACTTTTAGTGCTTTCAAATTGCTGAATTCTGCCTTTTTTTGACATGCGTTCTCGATTACTCCGAAACCTTCGGAGCAAAAAAAAAATTTTTTTTCGGATAAAAAACTACAAACGATTTAAAACATATTTCAACAAAAAAAAAACAAAATTTACTTCATTTGCTTGGTTTCTGCACAATATATTGTATTTTCGGAGTAACTATAAAAGCTACAAAAAAAAAAATTTCACTACAATCAATTTTGTCGTTTGTAGTTGTAGGAAAATTACTTTTAGTGCTTTCAAATTGCTGAATTCTGCCTTTTTTTGACATGCGTTCTCGATTACTCCGAAACCTTCGGAGCAAAAAAAAAAATTTTTTTCGGATAAAAAACTACAAACGATTTAAAACATATTTCAACAAAAAAAAACCAAAATTTACTTCATTTGCTTGGTTTCTGCACAATATATTGTATTTTCGGAGTAACTATAAAAGCTACAAAAAAAAAAATTTCACTACAATCAATTTTGTCGTTTGTAGTTGTAGGAAAATTACTTTTAGTGCTTTCAAATTGCTGAATTCTGCCTTTTTTTGACATGCGTTCTCGATTACTCCGAAACCTTCGGAGCAAAAAAAAAATGAATTTCACTACAATCAATCTCATCGTTTGTAGTTCACAAAAATGCAAAAAAAGTTTGAGTTTTTTCAAAGCGGGTTCCAGCGTGATGTGCATTAGGCCATATCTCCGAAACCTTCGGAGCAAAAAAAAAAATTTTTTTCGGATAAAAAACTACAAACGATTTAAAACATATTTCAACAAAAAAAAACCAAAATTTACTTCATTTGCTTGGTTTCTGCACAATATATTGTATTTTCGGAGTAACTATAAAAGCTACAAAAAAAAAAATTTCACTACAATCAATTTTGTCGTTTGTAGTTGTAGGAAAATTACTTTTAGTGCTTTCAAATTGCTGAATTCTGCCTTTTTTTGACATGCGTTCTCGATTACTCCGAAACCTTCGGAGCAAAAAAAAAATGAATTTCACTACAATCAATCTCATCGTTTGTAGTTCACAAAAATGCAAAAAAAGTTTGAGTTTTTTCAAAGCGGGTTCCAGCGTGATGTGCATTAGGCCATATCTCCGAAACCTTTGGAGCAAAAAAAAATTTTTTTTTCGTATAAAAAACTACAAACGATTTAAAACATATTTTAACAAAAAAAAACCAAAATTTACTTCATTTGCTTGGTTTCTGCACAATATATTGTATTTTCGGAGTAACTATAAAAGCTACAAAAAAAAAAATTTCACTACAATCAATTTTGTCGTTTGTAGTTGTAGGAAAATTACTTTTAGTGCTTTCAAATTGCTGAATTCTGCCTTTTTTTGACATGCGTTCTCGATTACTCCGAAACCTTCGGAGCAAAAAAAAAAATTTTTTTCGGATAAAAAACTACAAACGATTTAAAACATATTTCAACAAAAAAAAACCAAAATTTACTTCATTTGCTTGGTTTCTGCACAATATATTGTATTTTCGGAGTAACTATAAAAGCTACAAAAAAAAAATTTCACTACAATCAATTTTGTCGTTTGTAGTTGTAGGAAAATTACTTTTAGTGCTTTCAAATTGCTGAATTCTGCCTTTTTTTGACATGCGTTCTCGATTACTCCGAAACCTTCGGAGCAAAAAAAAAATGAATTTCACTACAATCAATCTCATCGTTTGTAGTTCACAAAAATGCAAAAAAAGTTTGAGTTTTTTCAAAGCGGGTTCCAGCGTGATGTGCATTAGGCCATATCTCCGAAACCTTTGGAGCAAAAAAAAATTTTTTTTTCGTATAAAAAACTACAAACGATTTAAAACATATTTTAACAAAAAAAAACCAAAATTTACTTCATTTGCTTGGTTTCTGCACAATATATTGTATTTTCGGAGTAACTATAAAAGCTACAAAAAAAAAATTTCACTACAATCAATTTTGTCGTTTGTAGTTGTAGGAAAATTACTTTTAGTGCTTTCAAATTGCTGAATTCTGCCTTTTTTTGACATGCGTTCTCGATTACTCCGAAACCTTCGGAGCAAAAAAAAAAATTTTTTTCGGATAAAAAACTACAAACGATTTAAAACATATTTCAACAAAAAAAAACCAAAATTTACTTCATTTGCTTGGTTTCTGCACAATATATTGTATTTTCGGAGTAACTATAAAAGCTACAAAAAAAAAAATTTCACTACAATCAATTTTGTCGTTTGTAGTTGTAGGAAAATTACTTTTAGTGCTTTCAAATTGCTGAATTCTGCCTTTTTTTGACATGCGTTCTCGATTACTCCGAAACCTTCGGAGCAAAAAAAAAATTTTTTTTCGGATAAAAAACTACAAACGATTTAAAACATATTTCAACAAAAAAAAAAACAAAATTTACTTCATTTGCTTGGTTTCTGCACAATATATTGTATTTTCGGAGTAACTATAAAAGCTACAAAAAAAAAAATTTCACTACAATCAATTTTGTCGTTTGTAGTTGTAGGAAAATTACTTTTAGTGCTTTCAAATTGCTGAATTCTGCCTTTTTTTGACATGCGTTCTCGATTACTCCGAAACCTTCGGAGCAAAAAAAAAATTTTTTTTTCGGATAAAAAACTACAAACGATTTAAAACATATTTCAACAAAAAAAAAACAAAATTTACTTCATTTGCTTGGTTTCTGCACAATATATTGTATTTTCGGAGTAACTATAAAAGCTACAAAAAAAAAAATTTCACTACAATCAATTTTGTCGTTTGTAGTTGTAGGAAAATTACTTTTAGTGCTTTCAAATTGCTGAATTCTGCCTTTTTTTGACATGCGTTCTCGATTACTCCGAAACCTTCGGAGCAAAAAAAAAATTTTTTTTCGGATAAAAAACTACAAACGATTTAAAACATATTTCAACAAAAAAAAAACAAAATTTACTTCATTTGCTTGGTTTCTGCACAATATATTGTATTTTCGGAGTAACTATAAAAGCTACAAAAAAAAAAATTTCACTACAATCAATTTTGTCGTTTGTAGTTGTAGGAAAATTACTTTTAGTGCTTTCAAATTGCTGAATTCTGCCTTTTTTTGACATGCGTTCTCGATTACTCCGAAACCTTCGGAGCAAAAAAAAAAATTTTTTTCGGATAAAAAACTACAAACGATTTAAAACATATTTCAACAAAAAAAAACCAAAATTTACTTCATTTGCTTGGTTTCTGCACAATATATTGTATTTTCGGAGTAACTATAAAAGCTACAAAAAAAAAAATTTCACTACAATCAATTTTGTCGTTTGTAGTTGTAGGAAAATTACTTTTAGTGCTTTCAAATTGCTGAATTCTGCCTTTTTTTGACATGCGTTCTCGATTACTCCGAAACCTTCGGAGCAAAAAAAAAATGAATTTCACTACAATCAATCTCATCGTTTGTAGTTCACAAAAATGCAAAAAAAGTTTGAGTTTTTTCAAAGCGGGTTCCAGCGTGATGTGCATTAGGCCATATCTCCGAAACCTTCGGAGCAAAAAAAAAAATTTTTTTCGGATAAAAAACTACAAACGATTTAAAACACATTTCAACAAAAAAAAACCAAAATTTACTTCATTTGCTTGGTTTCTGCACAATATATTGTATTTTCGGAGTAACTATAAAAGCTACAAAAAAAAAAATTTCACTACAATCAATTTTGTCGTTTGTAGTTGTAGGAAAATTACTTTTAGTGCTTTCAAATTGCTGAATTCTGCCTTTTTTTGACATGCGTTCTCGATTACTCCGAAACCTTCGGAGCAAAAAAAAAAATTTTTTTCGGATAAAAAACTACAAACGATTTAAAACATATTTCAACAAAAAAAAACCAAAATTTACTTCATTTGCTTGGTTTCTGCACAATATATTGTATTTTCGGAGTAACTATAAAAGCTACAAAAAAAAAATTTCACTACAATCAATTTTGTCGTTTGTAGTTGTAGGAAAATTACTTTTAGTGCTTTCAAATTGCTGAATTCTGCCTTTTTTTGACATGCGTTCTCGATTACTCCGAAACCTTCGGAGCAAAAAAAAAATGAATTTCACTACAATCAATCTCATCGTTTGTAGTTCACAAAAATGCAAAAAAAGTTTGAGTTTTTTCAAAGCGGGTTCCAGCGTGATGTGCATTAGGCCATATCTCCGAAACCTTTGGAGCAAAAAAAAATTTTTTTTTCGTATAAAAAACTACAAACGATTTAAAACATATTTTAACAAAAAAAAACCAAAATTTACTTCATTTGCTTGGTTTCTGCACAATATATTGTATTTTCGGAGTAACTATAAAAGCTACAAAAAAAAAATTTCACTACAATCAATTTTGTCGTTTGTAGTTGTAGGAAAATTACTTTTAGTGCTTTCAAATTGCTGAATTCTGCCTTTTTTTGACATGCGTTCTCGATTACTCCGAAACCTTCGGAGCAAAAAAAAAAATTTTTTTCGGATAAAAAACTACAAACGATTTAAAACATATTTCAACAAAAAAAAACCAAAATTTACTTCATTTGCTTGGTTTCTGCACAATATATTGTATTTTCGGAGTAACTATAAAAGCTACAAAAAAAAAAATTTCACTACAATCAATTTTGTCGTTTGTAGTTGTAGGAAAATTACTTTTAGTGCTTTCAAATTGCTGAATTCTGCCTTTTTTTGACATGCGTTCTCGATTACTCCGAAACCTTCGGAGCAAAAAAAAAATTTTTTTTCGGATAAAAAACTACAAACGATTTAAAACATATTTCAACAAAAAAAAAACAAAATTTACTTCATTTGCTTGGTTTCTGCACAATATATTGTATTTTCGGAGTAACTATAAAAGCTACAAAAAAAAAAATTTCACTACAATCAATTTTGTCGTTTGTAGTTGTAGGAAAATTACTTTTAGTGCTTTCAAATTGCTGAATTCTGCCTTTTTTTGACATGCGTTCTCGATTACTCCGAAACCTTCGGAGCAAAAAAAAAATTTTTTTTTCGGATAAAAAACTACAAACGATTTAAAACATATTTCAACAAAAAAAAAACAAAATTTACTTCATTTGCTTGGTTTCTGCACAATATATTGTATTTTCGGAGTAACTATAAAAGCTACAAAAAAAAAAATTTCACTACAATCAATTTTGTCGTTTGTAGTTGTAGGAAAATTACTTTTAGTGCTTTCAAATTGCTGAATTCTGCCTTTTTTTGACATGCGTTCTCGATTACTCCGAAACCTTCGGAGCAAAAAAAAAATTTTTTTTCGGATAAAAAACTACAAACGATTTAAAACATATTTCAACAAAAAAAAAACAAAATTTACTTCATTTGCTTGGTTTCTGCACAATATATTGTATTTTCGGAGTAACTATAAAAGCTACAAAAAAAAAAATTTCACTACAATCAATTTTGTCGTTTGTAGTTGTAGGAAAATTACTTTTAGTGCTTTCAAATTGCTGAATTCTGCCTTTTTTTGACATGCGTTCTCGATTACTCCGAAACCTTCGGAGCAAAAAAAAAAATTTTTTTCGGATAAAAAACTACAAACGATTTAAAACATATTTCAACAAAAAAAAACCAAAATTTACTTCATTTGCTTGGTTTCTGCACAATATATTGTATTTTCGGAGTAACTATAAAAGCTACAAAAAAAAAAATTTCACTACAATCAATTTTGTCGTTTGTAGTTGTAGGAAAATTACTTTTAGTGCTTTCAAATTGCTGAATTCTGCCTTTTTTTGACATGCGTTCTCGATTACTCCGAAACCTTCGGAGCAAAAAAAAAATGAATTTCACTACAATCAATCTCATCGTTTGTAGTTCACAAAAATGCAAAAAAAGTTTGAGTTTTTTCAAAGCGGGTTCCAGCGTGATGTGCATTAGGCCATATCTCCGAAACCTTCGGAGCAAAAAAAAAAATTTTTTTCGGATAAAAAACTACAAACGATTTAAAACATATTTCAACAAAAAAAAACCAAAATTTACTTCATTTGCTTGGTTTCTGCACAATATATTGTATTTTCGGAGTAACTATAAAAGCTACAAAAAAAAAAATTTCACTACAATCAATTTTGTCGTTTGTAGTTGTAGGAAAATTACTTTTAGTGCTTTCAAATTGCTGAATTCTGCCTTTTTTTGACATGCGTTCTCGATTACTCCGAAACCTTCGGAGCAAAAAAAAAATGAATTTCACTACAATCAATCTCATCGTTTGTAGTTCACAAAAATGCAAAAAAAGTTTGAGTTTTTTCAAAGCGGGTTCCAGCGTGATGTGCATTAGGCCATATCTCCGAAACCTTTGGAGCAAAAAAAAATTTTTTTTTCGTATAAAAAACTACAAACGATTTAAAACATATTTTAACAAAAAAAAACCAAAATTTACTTCATTTGCTTGGTTTCTGCACAATATATTGTATTTTCGGAGTAACTATAAAAGCTACAAAAAAAAAAATTTCACTACAATCAATTTTGTCGTTTGTAGTTGTAGGAAAATTACTTTTAGTGCTTTCAAATTGCTGAATTCTGCCTTTTTTTGACATGCGTTCTCGATTACTCCGAAACCTTCGGAGCAAAAAAAAAAATTTTTTTCGGATAAAAAACTACAAACGATTTAAAACATATTTCAACAAAAAAAAACCAAAATTTACTTCATTTGCTTGGTTTCTGCACAATATATTGTATTTTCGGAGTAACTATAAAAGCTACAAAAAAAAAATTTCACTACAATCAATTTTGTCGTTTGTAGTTGTAGGAAAATTACTTTTAGTGCTTTCAAATTGCTGAATTCTGCCTTTTTTTGACATGCGTTCTCGATTACTCCGAAACCTTCGGAGCAAAAAAAAAATGAATTTCACTACAATCAATCTCATCGTTTGTAGTTCACAAAAATGCAAAAAAAGTTTGAGTTTTTTCAAAGCGGGTTCCAGCGTGATGTGCATTAGGCCATATCTCCGAAACCTTTGGAGCAAAAAAAAATTTTTTTTTCGTATAAAAAACTACAAACGATTTAAAACATATTTTAACAAAAAAAAACCAAAATTTACTTCATTTGCTTGGTTTCTGCACAATATATTGTATTTTCGGAGTAACTATAAAAGCTACAAAAAAAAAATTTCACTACAATCAATTTTGTCGTTTGTAGTTGTAGGAAAATTACTTTTAGTGCTTTCAAATTGCTGAATTCTGCCTTTTTTTGACATGCGTTCTCGATTACTCCGAAACCTTCGGAGCAAAAAAAAAAATTTTTTTCGGATAAAAAACTACAAACGAT
Source organism: Campiglossa producta (assembly GCA_964058755.1). Lineage (NCBI taxonomy): Eukaryota > Metazoa > Arthropoda > Insecta > Diptera > Tephritidae > Campiglossa > Campiglossa producta. The sequence goes on from CAXKVI010000162.1 coordinate 10,072, forward strand.
TTAAAACATATTTCAACAAAAAAAAACCAAAATTTACTTCATTTGCTTGGTTTCTGCACAATATATTGTATTTTCGGAGTAACTATAAAAGCTACAAAAAAAAAAATTTCACTACAATCAATTTTGTCGTTTGTAGTTGTAGGAAAATTACTTTTAGTGCTTTCAAATTGCTGAATTCTGCCTTTTTTTGACATGCGTTCTCGATTACTCCGAAACCTTCGGAGCAAAAAAAAAATTTTTTTTCGGATAGAAAACTACAAACGATTTAAAACATATTTCAACAAAAAAAAAACAAAATTTACTTCATTTGCTTGGTTTCTGCACAATATATTGTATTTTCGGAGTAACTATAAAAGCTACAAAAAAAAAAATTTCACTACAATCAATTTTGTCGTTTGTAGTTGTAGGAAAATTACTTTTAGTGCTTTCAAATTGCTGAATTCTGCCTTTTTTTGACATGCGTTCTCGATTACTCCGAAACCTTCGGAGCAAAAAAAAAATGAATTTCACTACAATCAATCTCATCGTTTGTAGTTCACAAAAATGCAAAAAAAGTTTGAGTTTTTTCAAAGCGGGTTCCAGCGTGATGTGCATTAGGCCATATCTCCGAAACCTTTGGAGCAAAAAAAAATTTTTTTTTCGTATAAAAAACTACAAACGATTTAAAACATATTTTAACAAAAAAAAACCAAAATTTACTTCATTTGCTTGGTTTCTGCACAATATATTGTATTTTCGGAGTAACTATAAAAGCTACAAAAAAAAAATTTCACTACAATCAATTTTGTCGTTTGTAGTTGTAGGAAAATTACTTTTAGTGCTTTCAAATTGCTGAATTCTGCCTTTTTTTGACATGCGTTCTCGATTACTCCGAAACCTTCGGAGCAAAAAAAAAAAATTTTTTCGGATAAAAAACTACAAACGATTTAAAACATATTTCAACAAAAAAAAACCAAAATTTACTTCATTTGCTTGGTTTCTGCACAATATATTGTATTTTCGGAGTAACTATAAAAGCTACAAAAAAAAAAATTTCACTACAATCAATTTTGTCGTTTGTAGTTGTAGGAAAATTACTTTTAGTGCTTTCAAATTGCTGAATTCTGCCTTTTTTTGACATGCGTTCTCGATTACTCCGAAACCTTCGGAGCAAAAAAAAAATTTTTTTTCGGATAAAAAACTACAAACGATTTAAAACATATTTCAACAAAAAAAAAACAAAATTTACTTCATTTGCTTGGTTTCTGCACAATATATTGTATTTTCGGAGTAACTATAAAAGCTACAAAAAAAAAAATTTCACTACAATCAATTTTGTCGTTTGTAGTTGTAGGAAAATTACTTTTAGTGCTTTCAAATTGCTGAATTCTGCCATTTTTTGACATGCGTTCTCGATTACTCCGAAACCTTCGGAGCAAAAAAAAAATTTTTTTTCGGATAAAAAACTACAAACGATTTAAAACATATTTCAACAAAAAAAAAAAAAAAATTTACTTCATTTGCTTGGTTTCTGCACAATATATTGTATTTTCGGAGTAACTATAAAAGCTACAAAAAAAAAAATTTCACTACAATCAATTTTGTCGTTTGTAGTTGTAGGAAAAGTACTTTTAGTGCTTTCAAATTGCTGAATTCTGCCTTTTTTTAACATGCGTTTTCGATATCTCCGAAACCTTTGGAGCAAAAAAAAAATGAATTTCACTACAATCAATCTCATCGTTTGTAGTTCACAAAAATGCAAAAAAAGTTTGAGTTTTTTCAAAGCGGGTTCCAGCGTGATGTGCATTAGGCCATATCTGCGAAACCTTTGGAGCAAAAAAAAATTTTTTTTTCGTATAAAAAACTACAAACGATTTAAAACATATTTTAACAAAAAAAAACTCAAATTTACTTAGTTTGCTTGGTTTCTGCACAATGTATTATATTTTCGGAGTAACTATAAGAACTACAAAAAAATGAGTTTCATTACAATCAATCTCGTCGTTTGTAGTTGACGAAAGTGCAAAAAAAATTTGAATTTTTTCAAAGCGGGTTCCAACGTGATGGAGCTGCCTTATGCCCCTCGCTGCGCCTAAATATTGCTTAATTGTTAGTTTGCAAAAAATGACTGCATTGAAGGCGTTGGCTGACTAGCATATGAACGTAAGGTGGGTGTGAGGCATGAGCCTAATTCAAATAAATTAAATATTAACTCATTGCGCATGTTTAGTAGTTTAACTATTCGCTAATTTGTTGGTGACTGCTGGCTTGCGGTTGCCCAAACGAAACTAACTTTGCATGTTGAATATTGCGAAAAAAAAAAACCGCAGGGTATAAAGTATTGAAAAAGAGTTAAACATGTTACATTTACAGAATTGTCTGTAGGATAACGGATACCCGCGCCGATTTTTAGTTAAAGTTTTAGCTTGCAGCATATACTAAGTTCGCAAAAACGTTCATTAGGGCTTCGAAAATCAGATCATTTTAATACTTTACCCCCTAAATAAAGGACTATGTAACAAATCTTCATATTTCCATTTTTATGAGGGCAACAGGATCCTTTACAACGATATTCTCATAACGTATTGACAAGAAAAGGGCATTGAAATTTCAAAAGTATTTTAGTAGATTTCGTAAGAAAATGTTTTCTAGCAAAAATATCTTTGTATATCTTGAAACTTTGCAATTATAGTCCACTTTTTATAGGTCATACACGGCGTATGAGTAACATTTCGTTTTTCAAGTAAGAAAAGGTCGGGTAAATTTTTTTTATGTTTTGGTTGATATCTCCGAAACGGATTGAGATATCGAAATAAAACCCATATTGTAACATCAATTTCTATGGTACACGGTTCATAAATTTGAGCCTAAATTTGAAACATTTTTGGACTACATATATGACCAAACCAAATTTGGTTTCAAATTAATTCTAGACCAGTTTTCAAGAAAATTGGCTAAATTAATGGGGTTTCAATTTTAAACCAGAAATGTTTTAACAATTTTTTAAAGAAAAAATAATTTGTTTGTCCGTTGGCTGGGATTTGAGCCAAGACTCCCCGCTTAATGCCCTACTGCTCTACCACTGAGCTACTTCGCATACATAAATGTTGTGGGAAAAATTCAATCTTAAATAAGCTTTCAAAAATAAATGAAAACAAAACAAAAATTGTAGACCCAAACGATTTTAATTTTAAACCGAAAAGTTTTATTTTTAAATCGAAAAGTTTTAGTTTTAAACCGAAAGGTTTTAATTTTAAGCCGAAAAGTTTTAATTTTAAACCGAAAAGTTTTATTTTTAAATCGAAAAGTTTTAGTTTTAAACCGAAAGGTTTTAATTTTAAGCCGAAAAGTTTCAATTTTAAACCGAAAAGTTTCAATTTTGAACCGAAAAGTTTTAATTTTAATAAAAAAAATTTTATTTTAAACCGAAAAGTTTTAAAAATAAAATAAAATTAAAAAAATGTGGCACTTGGCAGGATTCGAAACGAAGCGCACAGGAGTCACAGCCGACTGCTCTACCGCTGAGTTATGTCGCACATGAAATTTTAGTGGGCAAAATGCAATGACGTAAAAAAAAAAAAAAAAATGTATACTGCTTTTTTATTTAGATCTTAAATCGAAACCAAAAGAATTGAAAATCTTTGTAGGTATTTAGAAAGTTTAAAATATTTCAAAAAAAAAGTTTAAAAATTGAGGTAAATTTTTTAACCGTGTAATCCTGCCCACATTTATGGATATTCTTAGAATTTTTTTATACATTTTCAGGACTTTTATTGGATTACAATTTTTTAAAACATCGAGTTTTTAGAAAGTTGAAGGATAATAATTATAAAGGACATTACTTTCATATCCTGTACGGATAATTTAAAAATTGCATATTGAGCCTATATTCAAATCATTTTTGAAAATGAAAAAAATTTGATTATTTGTTATTATTGGTCATTATATTTACGAACTTTGAAAATTTTGTGGACTTTTGACAAGTCGAATAATTTTTATCAAATTATTCCTTTGATTTTTGGCGAAAACAAGTTGAAAAATGCTACAAAAAATACCAACTACGATGATTGCAATTTCGATCTTGTTGAAGGATCTTGTTAAACCGCTTTGTTGCTTAGACATTTTCCATCACCTTTACTGGTCATCAAACCAAGGAGAGGAGATTAGGAATTTCTAAACCGCAGTGTGTAAAGGTGATAAAAAATTTCTTAGCAACAATACAAAGAGGTTTGACAAGATCCTTCAACAAGATCGAAATTGCAATCATCGTAGTTGGCATTGCTTGAAGCATTTTTCAACTTGTTTTCGCCAAAACTCAAAGGAGTAATTTGGTAAAAATTATGCGACTGGTCAAAAGTCCACAAAATTTTCAAAGTTTAAAAAAACTTCGAAAATCCAATTTACTTTAAAATAAAGAAGGTTACACTTCTAGCCAGTTGTTTTTTTATAATGCGTAGCAATATTTCTGCTTAGTAAATATTGATTTTGGGTGCAATGGCGTCTGCAAAAATTTCAAATAAATTGCAGATGCAGACATGAGCCAAATTGATGCACACAAAAAGCCAAACTCTAAAGCTGAACATATTTATACGCTTATAATCCATCAAAATTTAAACTTTCAAGAACTTTTTTTGTTTGCTTGAGGATACGCTTTAGTGGGCTATTCGTTATACATACTTCAAATGGTAAATATTTGTTCTATCTATATAAATACGAATATACCTCAATAAGTATATCATCTGCGCATCGCCTTTCGCCTATGGCATTGATATAAATTGCTGGCACTGTCTGGCTGGCATATTCTCTTCTCCCTTTCACCAGCCCAACTATACATTATACTCATTTGAAATCACACACCTACACCGTGCTCATCCGTAATACTTTCGGTTAGAGCTCAACTTTAATCAAAACTTTTTGCAAATCCATAATGTACATAGAGAGAAGTATGAGGATGGGTTTGAGGTTGGTTGGGCAGGAGTAGCATCTGTTTGTGGGTATTTTTTCATGACTTGCCGTGTGTTACGCTTCACTGGCTGAACTGTAACTGAAATTGCAATAAATTGCTATGAAAAAAAACTAAAAAATTTATAAAATATTGCAGTTTATTGACTAGGCCATTGGGAAATAGTTGGAAAATGTTTCAAATAGTTCTAATGTTACAAAAAAAAAGTTTAAAGTTTAATGACCGTTCGAATTTAGTGCGGTGTATTCGCTTAAATAAGTTAAAATTCAATCAAAACTAATTTGTGATTCGAATTTTTGTTGTAGCTTTTTTTATGGGAAAAAATTTTTAAATTTCATGATTTATTAAAGTTCAAGTTTAGTCTAGTTACAACTGTTATTGGTACACAAAAACGCATTTTTCAGGTGAGTGAATCCATTTCAAATTGTTAAATGGTTGTAATCGATTCCTTCTGATTTGAATATTTCACAGAGGCAGGTTAACTTAAGTTCAACAGTTAACTATGGATTCGCAATTTTATTTAAGTTATTTAACTGAATTTTTTCTACATAAATTGTTGGTAGACGGCATTCTGATATCTGACCCGAAGTTAAACCACCAACGTTGGGCAGTTAACCTTTGGTTAACTCAAAATGAAAATTGAAAATTTGTGGAACGTAAGTTAACTTAGCACTGTGAAATTGGGCCTAAGGCGAAGTTCCGCCAAAGGAGATAAGTTTTTTTTTTTTCAAATTTTGCGCGAAACTCTAAATTGCACCTTTTTTCTGTTTTTAAGTTTATTTTTCTGCTTTTCAGAAACTGTTTTATTTGAATGGATATATGTATGTAATAAAAATTTTAAACTTTTTTTTTTTAATTTCTACAGTTAAGTAAAAATGACAATTTTTCAAAAAAACTCCTTCATATTGTGGAACGATTTTTTTTTTTTGTTTTTAAGTTTTTCAATGCTTTTTTGTTATTTTTTTTCAATGTTCTTTTTCTTGCTAATTTTTTAAATATTTTCTTTTGTTAAATTTTCAAATGTTTTTTTGTAATTTTCAAATGTTTTTTTTTTTTTTTAATTTTCAAAGAGGGTTTTTAAGAATTTAATTTTTTTAAATTTTTTGTTATTTCTTTAATTTTTTCTTTACTTTTATTTTTTTTTATTTTTCAATTGTGTTTTTTTATATTTCAAATGTTTTACTTATTTTGTTAATTTTTCAATTGTTATTTTTTTGTAAATTTTATACATAAATGTTTTTCTTTTGTTAATTTTTATTTTTTAATTTTTTTAAATGTTTTAATTGTTTTTTTTTTGTTAACGTTGATTTTTTGCCAATTTTTTAAATGTGTTTTTAATTTGTTTTTTCAAGTTTTTTTGCTTTTTTTAAATGTTTTTTTTTTTTTAATTCCTTTCAGAAGTTTTTTTTTCTCTTTATTTTTTTATTTAATTTTTTATTTTTTTGCAGTTTTTTTTTGTTTATTTATTGTTTTTAATTTTTTTGTTTTTTTCTTGTTTTTAATTTTTTTTTGTTTTTTTTCTTGTTTTTAATTTTTTTGTTTTTTCTTGTTTTTTTTTGTATTTGTTTCTTTTATCCTTTTTTTTTTTTGGTTTTTTTTTCATTTTTCATTTTTATTTTTTTAATTATTATTTTTTTTTTTTTTTTATTGTTTTTTTTTTTGTTTTAAACTTTTTTTTAATTTTTTTTTTAATTTTTTTTTTTAATTTCTTGGCGTTCTTTATTTATTTTTTTTATTTTTTTTTTTTTATTTTTTTGTTTTTTTATTTTTTCGTGTTTTTTTATTTTTTTCCTTTTGTTTATTTTTTGTTTTTTTGTAATTTGTTTTTATTCGAATGTTTAATTTTTTAGTAGTTTTTAAAGTTTTTTTTTACGTAGAGAATTAATTAATTTTTTTAATTTCATTGTTTTTTTTAATGATTTTTGACTTTTTTAAGTGTATTTTTTTACTTTTTTTAGATCGCTTTTCAATATATAAAACAATTTTTTTTTTTAATTTTTTAGGGTTTTTAATTTTTTTTTATTTTCATTAAATGATTTTTTTCATTTCTTTAAGTACTTTTTTTAAGTTTTTTTCAAGGTTAGGGTTAGGTTCAAGTGGCTGCCGCAGAGGCACACCTAGGCCAGTATTAAAAGGCCCGTTGTTGTGATACCACCAACACTAGGAAAGTCAGTTCCAGGACCCTGCCATATGGAAAATCCCGGTATAAACGGAATTCTCCACATAGCAGAATCCCGGGACTGACGTTCCTATACCGACACGGTTACTCCTCCTCGAACCATTTAGATGACTTGATGAAGGCCATCAGGTCCTTTATGTCTTTATGTTTTTTTTTCAAACTTTTATGTATTTTTTAATATGTATTTATATATTTTTAATTTTTTTAAGTTTTTTTTTTTGATTTTTTTTTTAAATATTTTTTCAAGTTTTTTTTTAATTTTTTTGAATGGTTTTTAAATGTTTTTATTTTTTTTTTTTTTACTTTTTTAACTTTTTTTTAACTTTTTTTAATATTTTTAAACTTTTTTTCTTATTTTTTTTTGTTTTTTTTTTTAGTTTCAATTTTTTAAAATGTTAATTTTTTTAATTTTTGTTTTAAGTTCTTATTTTTAATATGTTTTGTATAACTCGAGTACCCCCTCTGAAAGTTCTTTTTTAAACACAGTAAACTTCGAAATATTCAAAAAAAAATATCTAAAAATCCAGGAAATTAAAATTTTGAATTTTGTTTAACTTTTAAAGCAAATTCTTTTATTTTTTTGCGCAGAACTTTGTTTGACGATAAAAGAAAACTCCACATAAAAATCCGATCAAAATGGAGGCGGTCGATTTCAAATCTCTAACGACTTCGCATGGAATTACCCAGTTAGGTGCAGTTACAAATCCCCAAAAAGCTTCCATTTACTCACGTCCTTCGTTAAAACCTTCTCTGCCTCTACACATTTTATTCTTCTCATTTTCCTACTCGACTTCTTCACCTTCAAACAAAAATAAATCTACACAAATCCAATTAAAATAAAGCAAAATTTTTCATTTGCCCTTTATATGCGTTCTTCAATGTAAATAGAAATCGTCTCGTTTGATGATTGAATTTGTATTTTGATGAGAGACTCCCATGACCCATGATTGTGCTGAAATTCAAATAAATAGAATTAAGCATTATTATTTCATATTTTAGCACCTACATACAACACATAAATGGTTTTAATATTTTATACGCATTTACACAGACAAAATCTCACATTAATTTTTTACATTAATTACTTTTATGTTGTTGCGTCGGAAATTAAATGTTCTTTTCGTAGCAGATAAAAGTGTGGGTGGCTGTGAACATGGCGTAAAAATAATTATTTGAGTCATAAATGGCAATAAGAATGTGATTATAAAATGACGCATGTTGCCGGAAATTCTATATTGCTAGCTTTGTAGTAGTCGATTTTTTTTTTAATTCCGCTAGGTGTCGCACTATGACGTATTTTTGAAATGAGTTGTCTCGGGATCAAATTTCTCAGCATTGGTGAAAGCTACAGCAATAAAGCTAAAGTTACCCGAAATTTAAATTTTCTTCTTTTTAATGACACCAAAATTATGTTGATAGGAAAAGCAGAAAAAAGTTACGAGGCAATACATGCTTTAATGCATGGAAAAGGGGTAGTTGATCCCTATCTCATAAACAAGCGCTGATGGGAAGAAAATGGTTGGTTTTTTCGTATCAGCTTCTGCACCAAAAAGGGGGAGGGTCAGCTGCATTTGACCTTAAACCACCGAAGCTATGGAACGCAGCTTTGACCCATATTAATTTTTTTTAATTCTTCGTAAACTACCAAACCGCTTAAACAACGCCTATCAGCCTAATTAAATCAATGTTCACCTAAAGCAATCGAGCAACTTGCTATGCTACCATAACATTCGCGTTAAAACAATTTCGCTAAACTTGAACTGTCTTACCTTTCTCTGTAGTGCAACTTTTTTTGAAGTGTAAACTTTTATACTGGCATGCATTCAGAAAAAAATGAAACGAAAAATGCGACAACAAACATATGAATGTTGCGTGTTTGCGTTGTTTCATTTTTGAAGTTTTTTTTTGTTTTAGTTTTTCATTGTAAATTTTTGAGATTTTTTAACTAATTTTATTTTTGTTTTTTAGCATTATATTTTTTTTTGTAATTTTAAAAATGTTTTTATTTTTAATTTATTTTATTGTTTTTTATTTTTCTTTAAATGTTTTATTATTTTTTCAGTTTTATTTTTTTTTAGTTTTAACTTTTTTTTTAATATTTTGGAATGTTTTTTTTTTTATTCAATTTTCGAAATATTGTTTTTTATTCAATTTTTGAAATGTTTTTTTTCAATTTTTGAATTTTTTTTTAAATTTTTTAATATTTTTTTTAATTTGATGTTTCTTTTTATTCAATTTTTGAAATGTTTTTTTTTTTTAATTTTGGAAATTTTTTTATTCAACTTTTGAAATTTTTTTTTTTTCAATAAATGTTTTATTATTTTTTCAGTTTTAATTTTTTTAGTTTTAACTTTTTTTAAAATATTTTGAAATGTTTTTTTTATTCAATTTTCGAAATGATTTTTTTTTTTTAATTCTTGATATGTTTTTTTTATTCAATTTTTGAAATGTTTTTTTTTTTAATTTTGGAAATTTTTTTATTCAACTTTTGAATTTTTTTTTCAATAAATGTTTTATTATTTTTTCAGTTTTAATTTTTTTAGTTTTAACTTTTTTTTAAATATTTTAAAATGTTTTTTTTTATTCAATTTTCGAAAAGTTTTTTTTATTCAATTTTTCAATTTTTTTTTCAATTTTTGAAATTTTTGGTTTTTTTTGTAATTCTTGAAATGTTTTTTTATTCAATTTTTGAAATGTTTTTTTTTTTTAACTTTGGAAATTTTTCATTCAACTATTTTTTTTTTTAATTTTTGGTTTTTTTTTATTTTTTTTTTTAAATGATTTTCGAAATGATTTTTTTTTTAATTCTTGATATTTTTTTTTATTCAATTTTGAAAATTTTTTTTTTTTAATTTTGGAAATTTTTTTATTCAACTTTTGAATTTTTTTTTTTTCAATAAATGTTTTATTATTTTTTCAGTTTTAATTTTTTTAGTTTTAACTTTTTTTTAAATATTATGAAATGTTTTTTTTTTATTCAATTTTCGAAATGTTTTTTTTTTATTCAATTTTTGAAATGTTTGTTTTTTTTTGTAATTCTTGAAATGTTTTTTTTAACTTTGGAAATTTTTTATTCAACTATTTTTTTTTTTTTTTTAATTTTGAAATGTTTTTTTTTTAATTCTTTTTTTTTAATTTTTGAAACTTTTTTTATTCATATTTTGGAAATGTTTTTTTTTTTTAATTTTTGAAATGTTTTTTTTTTTTTTTTAATTTTTGAAATGTTTTTTTTTTTTTAATTTTTGAAATGTTTTTTTTTTTTTTAATTTTCTTCTTTTTTATTTTTTTTTTGAATTTTTTTTATTTTGATTTTTTTTATTTTTGAATTTTTTTTGTTATTTTTCAAATGTTTTTTGTTTTAATTTTTGAATTCTTTTTTAGTTTTTGAAATAGTTTTTTTTTCAATTTTCTTTTTTATTTATTTTTTAAATTTTTTTTTTTTAATTTAATTTTTGAAATTTTTTTCTTTACTTTAAATTTTTTTTAATTTTTTTTAGTTTTTTTTATTTTTTTTTTTTTGTTTTTAAATGTAATTGTTTTAATTTTTGTTTTAATTTTTGAAATGTTTGTTTTTAATTTAATTTGCGAAATTTATTTCTTTTTTGTTTTTGAAGTATTTTTTAAATTTATTTATTTTTTTTCTTTATTTTTTTCTTTATTTTTTTTTTCTTTATTTTTGAATTTCTGTTTTTTTAATGAAATATGGCTTTTTTAATCTTTGATATGTTTTTATTTCTCAATTTTTATTTTTTTTTTTTTTTTTAATAAATTTCCTTTTCAATTGTTTTTATGTAATTTTTGAAAAAAATGTATGTATTTTAATGTTGTTTATTTTTGTTCATATTATTTTGTAATATTTGTATTTTTTTAAATATATTTTTTTTTTAATATTTTTTTTTTAAATATTTGTTTTTTTTTTTTTAAATTATTTTTAAATGCTCAAAGGTATAGGAGCAGAAATAAAAAATAATGATACTCATAAGCGACTCGTATCTTTTGTAGAAAAGATGAAAAGCCTTCCTTAGTTTAATATAAAGAAAGTTACACTTCTCCCAGGTGTGTAAAATGTGTTTAATTTTTTTCTGATCTAGCTGACACCATTATACTGAGATATTTCGCACATCTGCAAAGATCGACAGCACGTAGTGACTCCTATCGAACAGGTTGCACGAAAACTAAAGCTGGAGATGAGATAAAAATAGAAAAAAAAAAACCAAATTGAGTGAAAAAGATAAAAAAATTTAGCTAGAGTCGAGCGCATATTTTCTCGTAAGAAGTTTGAATGAGTTGCGCCACAAAAATATGCGTCATCCAGTATAAATAATATGAAACGCTCGTGCTAGCCAACCTACCTAGAGCTCATGCTGATCTTCCGCACATTAATGGTGATGTGATGATGACTTGTTTGCTAATCTCTACTACCTACTACTGCGCATACGCCAAGGCGCACCCATAAACGAAAAGTTTTTGTTTAGCTCTCAAACGTGCTATAAGCCGCCATTATTGGCAACAGAGAAAAAAAACGTGTGAGAGCTGCGTTGAGAGTAAGAGCACATATCTCTCGAAGCAGGCTGCAATCTTGTTATATTAGATTTCTCACTCTACTTCCAGCCGCTTGTGCTTCACTTAACTGCCCCGCTCAAGCTCGAGTTTCGCGATTGCTGCGCAATTAAAAGGTAATACAAATTTAAGTTGAGTCACTCGTTTGTTGTAAGCTGATCCAAAGTTACTCTGGTGGCGGCTGTTTTTTTGATCGATAGCGCGCTCAACTTGCTCAGGTTTGTCGATCGATCGGTCGGTCCGTCACTTTACGCCGCTTTTGAGTGCAACCCGACCGGTTGTGGCTGTCTTACTTGCCTTGCTAACTCAACTTTATCTTGTCGGATGACGATTGCTTGTTTTCAGTTTGTTGGTTGCTTGATTGTTTACTCGATTTGTTGTTTTCCGACTCAGTCGATTTTAAAGCTTGTGCGCGCGCGTCACAATACTCTGTTGCATGCGCGAAACGAACGAAATGCCGGAAAGCAGTTTCAATTCGGAACTAAATAATTGAATGTGTTTTTAAGTGGCAAAAACATATTTTTTTTTAAATGTGAGGTGATAGCAGAGAATTTAGCAAAAACAAATAAAAATGTAAATAGAGAATCCAAGAAAGATTTCGAAATCATACAAAAAATTCAAATGTGAGCGAATAGTGAAAATTAATCAAAAAAAATACTACAAAAAATAGTAAAAAAAAAAAAACAAGTATTGAAACCGTGAAAACCAAAGAAAATCTGGTCTCAAGATGCTAGAGTGATATAATTTGGAACACGCTTGTACTAAGAGTTCTAATACATGACCCAAGGTTCGGTCACTTTGAATAACAAACTACTTAAATAAAAAAAAAATAACTTTTTCTTTATTCAAAAATATTTTAGTGATGAGTGAAATATTATTATTTATTCAAAAAATATTGTTTCCGAAGTTTTTTTAGGCTATTTCGGGATAATTTGAGATTCACTGAGGTGATGCGACTTTAAATTTGATAGGGCTAGCTCAGTATCATTGCTGGACAAGATAAGGCTTTTCAAGGCTTGGCCACAGCGGCATCCCAAACAGGTTTTCAAACAAAGATCAGACTACCTTTCGCCTTCCTTGAATTTTGACAAGAACTATGAAGTGCACTTCCCATCAAGAGGCGAATGGAGAGATGTTAGTGATTGCAAGCAGGGGATATTCTCGCTCTTCACGGACGGGTCCAAAATGGACTGCACCGTAGGGGCAGAAGTCTTCTCTGAGCAATTGCAAGTCGCTCAGTCCTACCGTTTCCCGGACTCGGCCAGCATCTTCCCAGCGGAAGTAATTGGTATCGATAAAGCCTACGGACACCTAATAGGAGCGTCAATGGAAGGCAGGGAGGTACGCATATACTCATACAGTCAAGTAGTGCTTATGGCGCTTGACTCGCCGATCACTTCGTCTAAGGCCGTCAGCGACTGCAAAAGGTCGCTTAGGTCAGCAGCAAACTCCGCGAAATCACACTTGTCTAGGTTCCGGGTCACAGGAACATTTACGGCAACGAGAAAGCGGATGAACTGGCAAGGACAAGGGCATCAGCAGTCAACTCGGAAGTAGTTAGTGTGCTTCGCCCACTCACAGCAATCAAAAGTGACATATGTACATAACAAATACAAGGCTATGACCATTCGTAGGTGGCACTCCTCAGATAGCTGTAGGATTGCCAAACAAACGTGACCAGACTACAACAGGAGCAGAACCGAAAGCCTGCTATGCAGATCTAGGAAGGAGATTTTTCAGAATCACAGCCACTATAACGGGACACTGGCCACTTCCCCGTCCTGGGCAATATAAGACACAGACCTTAGGTAGGTTCGTTCTAACTGACCTGAAGGATGTGTCTAGTCCATAGACGGTAAGGTGTAATTGGTTTAACAGTTAGTGCATCAAAATGGCTCCCACCGCGCTACTTGGACCCTTCTGACTTGGCAGCACGGCAACCAACCAACCAATCAAGGCTTTTTCAAGGCCTTTGTATTGTTCGGGTCACTGTGGGTAACTTTGTGGGATCATATCGTGATAAGTTCGGATTTATTTTCTTGTTATTTTCACAACTTTTTCTAGATAGTTTCGGGATCGTTTTTAGCACTTTCAAGATGATTTCTGAGATTGTTTTCAGAACTTCAGAACTTTTTCTGGACAACTTCAGAACATTTTCTAAATAATTTCGAGATGAAACTGCCGGCGATTATTCCGAAATAATGCCGAAACAGTTCGAAATTTTTTACCATAAATCATCCTGTAAAAGTTCCGAAATGATCCCGAAAAAGTTCCGAAGTGGTTCTGAAGTGATCCCACAAAAGGTCCCTACTTGGGAATAGAACTAGCTTATGTAGTCTATAGTCTCGAAAGAAGAAGACAATTGAAAAGTAAAGTGCTCTTCAGACGAAAATAAATCTCCAAAAAAGATAGAATGACCCTTCAATACTCAAAACAAAAGTTTTTGGAAAGAATTATGAGTATATGGAGTGTTTCAGAAAAATAGCCCTCTTGACCTTTAAAATGAACTCCTATTGTTTTCCTGTTTTCAAACCCCGAATTCTTCACTGGCTGGGTGATTTTATGCGTATCAACCAAGAAGCTTCAGCTCAGAAGGTTTTCTATCGACACCCTAATTTTGCAGTGGGGGAAAGAAGTGATTCCTGTGCTGAGTTGGAGGATTGCTGCCTGCCCTTGATGTTTCCAATTGGTTGTTTTTACGGTCTGTGCTCCAAAGTAATACGCTGGATCATACAAAGATCCCTTGCGGAACTGCGTAGAAGGGCAATAATCTAAGGTCTCATCGTAAGTCTTTCTAAGAGTACGAAATGCTGGGGACACTTTTAGACAGTTGAAGTGAGGTGTTGAAAAATTGTTAACTTAAAGACCAGCTCGTTTACGATAGTCTGCATGCTCGGTTCGTTGTCCTGAGCGGATATAAAATCGGTAAATGAGCTAATATCAAACTTAGGCAGTGTGTTTTAATCCTAAGTCTTCGCTATCCAGGACCGGAGGGAGCGTAGAGAGATCTTATCTTTAACGAGAGGAATTTAATTTAATTTTATTTCCAATGATCTCCAGTAAATCATCTGGTAGAGGTAGAAAAGGTCGCCCTACTTATACCATCCTTGGATACGAGTTAAACACGGCTATGCTGAAATAACTTCTTTTTGGTCGGGTAAACGCCGAATCATCCTGGCACGTAGACCCAGCGGTCACCCAAGTTATGTATATCAAGCAAAAATTGATATTAAAAACCTGATTTGACTTACTTATAACTACTTACCAGGGTACCCGACGTCGTTTGGGCCTTTGTATTCAAACCCCATTCAGTCCCGGGACTCGGCCATATGGAAAGTGCCTGAATTGTCGGGTTTCTCCACATAGCGGAATACCGGGACTGACGCTTTTAAACCGACACCGTTACTCATCCACCAAACATTGAACTGACTTGATGAAGGCCATCAAGTCCTTTATGTCCAGCTCCTCGACCTGGCGTAGGCTATCCAAGAAAAGAACCCCCAAAATGGGCTTTCTCGCGCCGCTTGAAGTCAGGCAGTTTCACATTCTCTTTCTTAGTTTCCGAAATCCTTACGTTCAAACAGAAAGACAAACATTCTAAAAGTTGTCTAGATTAACTAACAAATTGTTTGTTTCTCATACGATTTCGTTGAAACAAAGTTGTGGTTCTTTCCCAAGCTTTAAGCTGTCTAGAAATAAAAATGTTATACAAATTCATTACTTAGTTTCCGAGATCCTTATGTTCAAACAGACGGATCAGATAAACTCTGCAGTAATTTTTTCAAAGAAATAATTAAAATCTCCGCCTATCATCCCTTACTTCCTACTATTCTTCCCGTCATCAACTTTCTTTACTTCTTCTTCTTAAAAAAATTCCGCTAGGTGGAGCTGAGATCGGAGTAATAAAAACTGAAAATTCTTATTATGGAACGATTTGGCTGATCTTTGGAGTGTGTGTTACTTAATTCTTTCGCTCTCCTAAAAACAATTCAAACTTCCTGTTAACTTTTCCACTCAAGAATTAGTCATACTTTTGGCGTGTTCTGTTGTTTGTACTGCGATTTGTTTTTCATTTAATCTGGAAAATTCGTGTAGCGCATTCAAGCAAAACAAGTTTTCGCCAGTTGTCTAGATGTCCGTTTACCAATTACATATGGGTCATTCTATGCCAAATCGACAAATTTTTTACCTGACCCCCTTCGATTTCGCTAAAAATTTTCCATCTTTTTCTACCCCCCGAAAGACATTTTTCAGAATTGTTTAAAATTTTTTTCCCCAAATCCAAAAAAGTTATGAACTTAAAAAAAAAACGTTTTTTTTTTCTTCTAAAAATGCTGTAACTTTTTCAAAAATCGACCGTTTGGGATCATTTTTTTTTTAATTTTTGTTTTTAAATTTTTAAAATAAAGCCTATCAATTTTTTTTTGAAAAAAAAGTAAAAAGTCCGACCCTTTTTTTTTTTTTTTTTTTTTTTAAACTCCAACTAAATCTGCAACAAGCCCTGCTTATAATTATTTATTATTTATTTTTTATTTTTTTTTTTATTGAAAAAAATTTCATTAAAAAGTTATATAAAATGAGCCAAAGTTGAAAAACTTTTTTTTTTTTTCAATCAAAAAAAAAAAAAATAGAAGAGATTGTCGGCACATCTTGCGATATAAATAAAAGGGTCGAACCTTTTTTTCGAAAAAAAAAAAAAAATTATATCTGGGCTTTTAAAAGTTTTTTTTATTTTTTTTCCGAAAACTACATTTAAAAAAAAAATTAAAAAAAAATGATCCAAACGGCCGATTTTTGAAAAAGTTACAGCATTTTTAGAAGAAAAAAAAACGTTTTTTTTTTAAGTTCATAACTTTTTTTGATTTGAGGAAAAAAATTTGAAAAAATTCTAGAAAATGTCTTTCGGGGATTAGAAAAAGATAGCAAATTTTTAGCGAAATCTAAAGCAGGTAAAATTTTTGTCGATTTGGCATGAAATGACCCATATACTCTAAACTTTATTTCACTTTACTTATCCATACTGCCAGATTCAGCTATCAAGTTCAGCGCCATACTAGCTACCAATTACTTACATAAATACAATTGTTTTTCCAAAGCCACTCTTAACTTTTCTTATTTACAACTTTTCCACTTTTGCCAACTGTTGCATGTCACGTTGTGCTGGCAATTACGGCTAAATATTGACAAATTTGTTACCTCGCTTTGCTAATAAAAAACAACAGCATATTGTTTGAAAGCAAATCCTGAACGTCTACTCGTCGTCGTCGTCGTGCATTAGTTTTGTATGCTTCAACGCATCATCATCACCACCCTTTGGCTCAACTTGTTTTTTTTTTCGCGCTTCAAGTGAAAGTCTCACAACACCATATCTATTTGCTTTGGTATGCCTTTAGCGTCTCGATATTGCATTTTTCTAGCATTCAATAAGTGCAAAAAAGTGTTTGCTAACTATTTATTTTTTTCTCTGTTCATTTTGCACGTTTCTAATGAAATATTAAAGAGACGGTGGGGAAATAACTACAACGCAAATGCGGTGCTGCGTTGTGTGCCTCAGCGGTCAGCGGCTTAAGAGGCTACATCATGGGTTGCGCTTCTTTTTTTAATTGCATACAGTGGCGGGAAAAATAATAGAGTCTAGCACATATGTATGTGGTCATAATATTTGAAATTTTCCAAAAAAGGTTCTAAAAATAATAATTTATTTTTTTGTTATTATTGCTCATTATATTTAAGAACTTAGAAAGACTTTTGACCAGTCGAATAATTTTTATCAAATTATTCTTTTGAGTTTTGACGAAAACAAGTTGAAAAATGCTAGAAAACAATACCAACTACGATGATTGCAATTTCGATCTTGTTGAAGGATCTTGTCAAACCGCTTTTTATTGTTGCTTAGAAATTTTTCATCACCTTCACTGGTCATCGAACAAAGTTTAGAAATTCCTAATTTCCTCTCCTTGGTTCGATGACCAGTGAAGGTGATGAAAAATTTCTAAGCAACAATAAAAAGCGGTTTGACAAGATCCTTCAACAAGATCGAAATTGGAATCATCGTAGTTTGTATTGTTTGTGGCATTTTTCAATATTTAAAAAAAAAAAAATAAAAAAAATTCAAGTTTTTAAAAATTTTTTTTGAATTTTGCAGAACTTAAAACGGTGATTTTTTTAATTTTTTTTTTTTGGTAATTGATTTTTTTTGGTAATAGATTTTTTTTTATTTTTTTCGTAATTGGTTTTTTTTTATTTTTATTTTTTTTTTGTAATTGATGTTTTTTATTTTTTTTTTATTGGTAATTGATGTTTTTTTATTTTTTTTGGTAATTGATTTTTTTAATTTTTTTTATTTTTTTTGTAATTGATTTTTTTAATTTTTTTTATTTTTTTTGTAATTGATTTTTTTAATTTTTTTTATTTTTTTTGTAATTGATTTTTTTAATTTTTTTTAGTAATTGATGTTTTTTATTTTTTTTTTTATTTTTTTTTGGTAATTTATTTTTTTGTTGGGTAATTGATTTTTTTATTTTTTTGTTGGGTAATTGTTTTTTTTATTATTTCTTTTGTAATTGATTTTTTTAATTTTTGTTTTGGAATTGATTTTTTTTAATTTTTTTTTGGTAAGTGATTTTTTTAATTTTTTTTGTGATTGATTTTTTTTTATTTTTTTGTTGGTAATTAATTTTTTTATTTTTTTTTGGTGATTGAATTTTTTTATTTTTATTTTTTGGTAATTGATTTTTTTATTGTTGGTAATTGATTTTTTAAATTTTTTTGGTGGTTAAATTTTTTTGTTGGTAATTGATTTTTTTAATTTTTTTTGGTAGCTGAATTTTTTAATTTTTTTTGGTAAATGATTGTTTTTTATTTTTTTTGGTAATTGATTGTTTTTTTTTTATTTTTTTTTTGTAATTGATTTTAAAATGGTAGTTAAATTTGTTTTGGTAATGGTTTTTTTTGTCTATATTTTTTATTTACACTTTTAAATTTTCTTTTCTTTTAGATTTATTGAGCGACTTTTTTACTAAGATCGATTTTTAATAATTTATATTTTTGTTTGAATTAAAATTTTTAATATTTTTATTTATTGTTATCAAAAATTGTTTCATTTTTTATTTCGACTTCAAAATTAAATTAGAATTTTAATTCATATTTTTTTAGTTAAAATTTTGAAAATTTTTTGATTTATGTTTATTAAATACTTTTTTTTCGTAATTTAGATGTAAAAAATATGGAAATATATAAAATTAACTTTTTTATAAATAATTTTTCCAGGACTCAAACCAGTAAGTCTCCTTTTATTCCATAAATCTAGATTTGTCTCATTTTTGAATATTTTTAAAATTAAACATTTTTTTTCATTTTTTTAACATCTTTTTCTTAAATTGTTTTTAATTCAATTTTTATTATTTTCCTATAATTTTTAATCTAGATTAAAATTTTTTTTTTTAATTAAAATTTTTTTTTTATATTAAATTTTATTTTTTAATTAACTTTTATTAATTAAGTTTATCTCTATTTTAAAAATTTACTATAAAAAAAAACTATTTTCTTCTAATTTTTTTAATTTGGAACCACAAAAATTTGATTACAAAAGAATTATTTTTTTCAATTTTTTAAATTAATGTTGCGTTTAAAAATTTCTTGATACGTTTAAAAAAATTGTACAAAAGATTTACATTTTTGTTTCCTTTCATAAATTGTGAAAAATAAAAAAAAACCAAAATTCAATTTTTAAATTTCTTTAAAATTGTATGTTCTTAATTTCAGATTTTTTTTAGTCTCAAATAATTTGAAATTAAAAATTTTAGTATTTAAAAACAAAAAATTACT
Organism: Campiglossa producta; assembly: GCA_964058755.1. Classification (NCBI taxonomy): domain Eukaryota; kingdom Metazoa; phylum Arthropoda; class Insecta; order Diptera; family Tephritidae; genus Campiglossa; species Campiglossa producta. The sequence continues at coordinate 29,580 of CAXKVI010000162.1, forward strand.
ATTAAAAAAAATTCATATTTAAAAAAATTTTATATTAAAAAAAATTCAATATTTTCTGAAATTTAATTAATAAAAAAAATTATATTTTACTAAAAAACTTAATTAAAATCAGAAGGTTTTAAACATTTCACTTAGTTTTTCTACTAAATTTTGAAGCAATAAGTGTTTTCAACTTTAAAAAACATAATATTACAAAATTTGTTAAAAATATGCGTAACTTGAAGGTGCTTCACAATATTATTAAAATATAAAAAAAAATTTACAAAGGTTACACTTTAATTTTATTTTCACAAAATTTTCAATTTAAAAAAAAAGTTTTTTTTTTTTAATATTTTCAATTTCGAAAATAAAAATTTTGAAAAATTAAATTTTCAATTATAAGAATTTTACATTTAGCGATAACTAAGGAATTTTTTTTTTTTTTTTTTTTTTTTTTTTTTTTTTTTTTTTTTTTTTGTAATTTTTACAAAGTTATTTTGTAATTGACTGCTATTTACCCGTCCACCACTGTAGTAGGCCTGTTTGCTTTCGCGGCGCCACCGCATCGTGGATTAATAAACAATTTCTTTTTACGGCATTATTTATACGCCAAGCATTTTAATTATCTATTTCTATTTCTTTTTTTTTTTTCTATTTACTTTTAATTTTTCTTTGCCACAAACGTTTTGTTTGCAATAAAAGCTCACGATGTGTTGTTTGATTTGTGTCTCGATAAAGTTGCAATTGTCGTTCACTTAGCTAGCAACTCGTTCGATGTGCTTGCCATCCATTTGTGATTTCGGAAAATTGTTTATGAACCATATCGTGAGAGCTGTCGTTATTAATCACAATTACTGAAGGTTTTGATTTTTTAATCTACCATACGAGCAATATTGTTGTGTGCTCAAAATGCAGTAGCACTGCAGTGTTTTTTTGAAAGATACGAATAAAATATATACAAAATTTTTCAAAAAAAATATTTGAGAAATCTTTGTACAAAAATTTGTTAGCGAGTTTTTCGCTTTTTAATACAAATTTTTCGAAAATTTTATTTGTATTTATTTTTTAAGATGAGCTGCTTGTATTATTACTGCTCGCCACTGTATGCATTGCACCCTGCATTTCCAGTTCATCTACGCAAAAATTAGCATATCCATATAAAATTTTCACAAATATATCTTAGTTGGTATACAAGCGTGAAGTTATCGCGTTTTTTCTTTAAAGTGCATAAGGTAGACGGAAAATCACTTTCACTGATTTGCAACTCAAACTGCATGTCTGATTTTTCGGCTAGACGTTTAGTCTTTGGCCCTGGCAAAAAGTAAATGCTGTGCCTAAACCACCAGGGACCGTTAAAGTTTTTAAAAAATTATATTTGAAAATTTTATCAAGATGAATGTTGAAAAAAGGGTAATAAAAAAATAATAAAACTGAAAAAAAAAATAATTAAAATTAAACAAAATTGAAAAAATAAGAAAATAAGAAAAAAATAAAAAAAATAAAAAATAATTGGAAAAAAAAGAATATTTTGGAAATAAAAAAAAGTAAAAATATTTGGAAATAAAAAAAAAAATTAAAAATAAAAAAAGAAAGAAAATGAAAATAAAAATTGAAAAAAAAAAATAAAAAAAGAAAAAATAATTAAAAATTAAAAAAGAAAAAAAAAAAATTGGAAATAAAAAAATATTGGAATTAAAAAAAGAAAAAAAAATTGAAAATAAAAAAATTTAAAAAAAAAAGAAAAAAAAAGAGGAAAAATTAATTAGAAATAAAAAAGGAAAGAAAATTGAAAACAAAATTGACAATAAAAAAATTGTATTAAAAGTATAAAAAAATGAATTAAAAAAATAAAATTGAAATTGACCAAAAAAAAGTAAAACTAATAAAAAAATTAATTGAAAAAAAAAATTACTTTAATTAAAAAAAAGTAAAATATAATGAAAAATAAATAAATTACAAATAATAAAAGAGAAATGAAATAAAAAATAATAAAAAAAATAAATTAAAAAAAAAAAAAAAAAATAAATTGAAAAATCAAATAAATTAAAAATTTTAAAGAAGAAATTAAAAAAAACAGAAATTGAATTAAAGTTTTAAAAATAAAAAATAAATTTTAAATAAAAGGACAAAAAATGATTTTGAAATAATAATTTAAAAGAATAGTACAAAAAATATAGTAAAAATAATAAATGCGAAATTTAATTTTAAAAAATTAATTAAAAATAATAAAAAAGTGAAAATAATAGAAAACTAAGATTAATAAAAAATAAATTAAATATTATAAAATGGAAATTAAAAATCATAAAAAACAACAAAAAATACTAAACTCAAAAGGACTAAAACTAAAAAATACTTAAAATTGAAAAAAAAAATAATAAAAAAATCTAAAACTAAAAATAAACTACTAAAACTCAAAAGTACTAAAACTCAAAAGTACTAAAACTTAAAAAATACTTAAGTAAAAAAACTAAAACGTAAAAAAATTCTAAAACTTAAAATAAACTACAAAATCTCAAAAGTACTAAAACTAAAAAAAATACTTAAATAATGTACAAAAATACAAAAAATAAAAAAAAAATACTAAAACCACAAAAAAAAAATACAAAACTATAAAAAATCTAAAACGTCGAAAAAATTATAAAACTAAAAAAAAAAAAAAAATACGAAAGTAAAAAAGTAGCAAATAAAATAAAAAAGTACTCAACCTAAAAAAGTTCTCAACCTAAAAAAAAAAAAGCTGAATGAATCTACACCGAATAAAAATACAAAAAAATTTTAAAATAAAGGACTACAGTTAAAAAAGTACTAAACCAAAAAAAATACTTGAAGTAAAAAAAGAAAAGAAAAAACACTAAAAGTAAAAGAAATTTAAAAATTCTCATGGTGAAAAAATAACAAATAAAAATACTAAATGATTAAGAAGGAAATTGTCCGTGTAGAGAGATAGGTTGATTTAATATAAGACGGAAAACGAGACATCTAAACTTCTTTTAATTATGTGAATTTCCAGGTGAACCAACTTTGGTAGGACATCTGTTTAACAGTCTACAATAATTTTCATTGCTCAAAATGTTACTTCTATTGAAAATCGGTGCGATCCCTGGAAAAAATAAAACAAACAAAATTCCTTAAACAGTCAAAAAATGTTGAGAAAATGTTAATGAACCCACGCTTAGGTGAAGATGTTTTTTTTCACATATTTTTCATATAGGCTCCGGATGTTTTCATGCAAAAACTATTTAATAGCAGTTTTTCGTTTTTGCACATTTTAACTTTGTCGTTGTTGCTTAGCTCCGTTTAAGTAGTTACTTACTAGTCTCATTGCTTCATTTTTTTTAGTGAAATATTTTTGTTTTACATTATTGGTTTCTACGATTTTATGATTTTTGACAAGTTTTTTATATTTGTTTAATATTTGTTTTTAAATTTTTGTAATGCCTTTTTTTATCTTTTAATACGTATTATGCAATAAATGTCGTCTTACCATAAATATACGCGTGCCTATTTGTTTTTTAAGTCGAATTAAAAGACTAAAAATGCTTTTGGAGCTCTTTATTTGGTAAATCTAATTTTTCAAACGTTTTTTATTTTTTTTTTTTTTATTTTTTTTTTTTTTTTTTTTTTTATTTATTTATTTTTTTTTGTTTTTTTTTTTATTTTGTTTATTTATTTATTTAATTTTTTTTATTTTTGTTTGTTTTTTATTTTTCTATTTAATTTTTTTTTATTTTTGTTTGTTTTTTTATTTATTTTGTTTTGTTGTTTTTTTTTCTTTTGTTTATTTATTTATTAATTTTTATTTTTGTTTGTTTGTTTTTGTTTTATTTTTTTTTTGTTTTTTCTTTCTTCAATTCTTTTAATGCAATTTTTATTCGACTTTTTGTTAAATCTTTTTCAAATTTTAGGAATTTTTTTTTAATTTTTTATGAACTTTTTTTTTATTTTTTTTTGGTTTTTATTTTTTTTAATTTTGTTTTTTTTTTATATTTTTTTATTTTCGTTTTTTTTTTTAATTTTTATTTTTTTTTTGTTTGCTTTATTTTGTTTTTTTTTTTTGTTTTATTTATTTTTTGTTTTTTTCTTTGTTCAATTTTTTAATGAAATTTTTGTTTGACTTTTTCATATATTTTTTTGTTAAATCTTTTTCAAATTTTTTAAATTTTTTTTTTATTTCTTATGAACTTTTTTTGTTGCTTAACTTCGTTTCCGGAAACTTGCATTTGCAATTTTTCAATTTTTTTGGCACTAAATTTTGACAAACTGCTGTAAACGTGTTTGTAATTAAATAAAGACAATTAAGCTGAGTTTAGCGCCTTTATTGTTTTGTTTTGGTTTCAGTTTTATTTTGGTTATTTTTCCCGTATTTCCGTTGTTTTAGCTTGGTTGCTTATTTATTGCCGTAATTTTTTTTTTACTCTTTTTCTTCCCAATTTACATGTAATTTGCAAACCGTGCTCGTTTTCACACTTACATAATTTTTTTTTCGAAACAAAAAGCTCACCATGTCCGCTGCAAACGGTTTTTTTTCCAAGAAATATAGCTGCTGGCAGTACCAATTCATTTTCTAAATTTTGTTTAAATTTACTTTCTACAGCTACTGTGCCAAAAAGGTACTCATGTGTCTGCTATTGTAACAGCATTTAACCCTAAAACGGCCGAAATGTTTATTTCTAGACTGTGCTTTTTGGATATTTTTCATTTGATTCCAATATTGTTCACAAAAAAGATTGTCCACCAAAAATGACCATAGTTTAGGTGATATCTCCGAAACCCAGCTAGATATCGCAGAATCTTTGGAATCACTTTAAACTCCTTCCTTTCTTCTGGAGCTGCTAGAGATTAGTCTCATTTAACTTTTCACCCACATATATTCTGCGTTGAATACTTCCAGAGATATGCAGTACGAAAAATCTCATTTGTATTGGAGGTACCACATCCACTTTATTCATTAGTCCATATTGTGAATATAAACCAAGTATCGGCGCCCCATAGATCTTAAGATCAGTCAAACAAGTTGGATTCATCACACAGACACGTTGTGCTCTTTGTTTACCAAATGATTTAGCCGTTGCTGGGCAAGGGGCGAAACCACATCGCGTGGAGGTGTCGCTTGTTTGGTCAGCGAATGTTTAAAATATAGTTCGGACGATCACAGAGCGTGTATAAGCGTTCTCACTTATACACCTGCATTTACAAATCTGCTGACCGATGATATAAACCATCCTCGAGCCTACCTAAGAGCATACAAAAAATTTCGTCAATATGGTTCCAGGCGTTTAGGATGAGGTTAGTGACAAAGTACGCACAGGAGATTTTTATTTTTTTTTGTCTGTTTGTCTGAATGTTTGTCATCGCATCACTCAGAAACGGTCCCGTAGAATTAAATCATGTTTCACCGATCGAATACTAGATGGCTAAATTGTAGTTTAGTAAACTTTTAATCGCAGGAAATTTTTTTTATTTTCGCTGTATACAGTAATGGCAATAAAAGTAGGTCTAAAATATTTTTTTCACAAATATATATCTAGTAGCGGTTCCACCCTATCTTATTTTCAAGTTTAATAATTCATCATACATTTTCGTGTCGAAATTGTAAGATCAAACGCAAACAAGTCTTATTAAAGCAGCATGACACTACATAAATATTTATAACATTTTCTACACAAAAATTTTCCCACAAACTATTATACCTACTTAACTTGGCGTATAGCCATTGAATTTAAAGAAAAGCCTGATTCCCATTAACTTCCGTGCCAAGAAAAAAATATGCCAATGTACTTGTAGGATAGCAATAACTATTGTTAACTAGGTTTGAAATAAAGTTAAATGTATATACATACTACAATTCTGTATCTTTTTTCAACTCTTATTTGTGCTAGTTACACAAATTACAATACCAATAGAATTGCGTTTCCCAACCCAGAAACGCTGAAAAATCAAAATTTATCTCAACAAGAGCACCCACAATTTCAAATTGGAATATAATAGAATTGCAAACATATGTATACTAGTGTAATGCATAAATAAACTAGAGTATAGGTTCAAACGAAACAGTGTCGCGCAAAATTAAGGCAACGGAATTCGCTACATTGCTTACAAATATTTTAAGTCAGCAACTATGTATATGTAGCTGGAATAAAACATTTTCTTGCGTTAAAATGGATTCTAAAGTTTTAGTTAATCATCTAGCAATACAAAATTGAAAGTTACATTAAATTTTATACAGCGGATTTTGAGTGATGGTCGAACAAACAGTTGGTCTAAATGTTTGTTCGCGCATCAGTTGAAAACTGTTTCTTGGAATCGAATACAATTTTTACAGATGTATCGCTAGATGTCTAAATTATGATTTTGGACACTTTTTATCGCCACAAACATTTTTTAAAATAGTTATTCTTTCACTTTTTTGACAAAAAAAAATCATTTTACATAAACGCTTACTTTGACATACATACATACTTCGATATCAAATTTATTACCTCTGCTACGACCCTTCGAATTACAATTTTAAACCAAAAGAGAAAAGAAATGATTGAACTCGGGCCTTCGATCGGTTTGGGTACAAATGAACCGAGTAAACTTGGAACAATTACATTCACTTATGCGCCACCCAAAAATTTACAATATAATTTTAAAGCACACACATTTTTGCCAACAAATGAACAACATGTAAAACAAGTGCGCCCAATTACTTGCATACTAACAATCCGAAAGCGAACGAATTGGCGCTGGTGGGTGGATGAAAAGGCAAAACACAAAAAAATTTAAATTGTATGGAAGACGTATTGCTTCACACGAACGTATTGGCGTTTCGTTGTATAAATTCCACAACGTTTCACTGTTGGGAAATTCCACAACTAAATGTAAATTGTAAATTTATTCACATACTTGTATATATTGACTACTGTATTTTACACATCGGTGGGCGTGGTGCACTCTATTTGTGGTTTCATTGAAATTAAAAATTTTGTGGTCAAGAATAATAGCACTAGTGAAAAAATGTCTGAACATTGAATGAGTTTAAGGGTGTAATAGAAGCCTAAAACCTGTTTTTTTAGAATTTTTGTATGTCTGTCTATATGTTTGTTCACGCATCACTCAGAAACTGTTGCGTGGAATTGAATGTAACTTTTAGCGTTGTATTGCTTAATGTCTAACCTTAAGTTTAATATACCCCTTATTTCTATAACTCTACCGGTTTCGGAGTTATCGACCGAGCAACAGTTTTCAGAATTTTTGTATGTTTGTAAGCGCATCACTCAAAAACCCCTGCATGAAATTGAATCTAAATTTCAGCGTTGTATTGCTGATGTCTAACTTGAAGTTTGGTTGCAAAAAAAAAGTTGACTAAAAATTTTTTTTATTTATGCCCGCGACTTTGTCAGCGAAACTTAAATAAACGGACGATAAATACCGGTTTTTTGAATATCTCGACCTCAGCGCCACCTAGTGGGTTAATTTTGGTAAACAGAGCTCTTCCTACCATAACACACATAGGTGGTAAAAAGTAGCAACAACGGACCATAAACACGAATTTTATGAATATCTCAACTGTAGCGCCACCTATCGAGAGTTATTTATTATATATCAAACATACATGCAAAATGTGAATAAAATCTGACCATAAACACGGGTTGTGTAAACATAGCAACTCAAGCACCATCTAGCGAGAAAAAATAAATCACATGTTGAGAGGACCTATCCCAAGAATAAACTGTCCAAATTTGGCGAAAATCCGTTTTTGAAAAAAAAGGACTAAATAGACTTGAGCCTTTCTCTGCTGGACAGCTTGAAGCTTAGAAAGGGGCCTCAACTTCGTTTTATCAAGATCGCATAATAAAAAAATGAATATACTAATTTGTAGTGAGGTGCCTTTCTATCACTGTAGCTATCACCTATCAGTATCTATTATATCTATCAGCAAATCCATCATCAATCTATCACTATAGCTATCATATTTCTTCATCAGAGTACCGAACTTACAATCCAGTTTTTTGTTAATGATAACTTCAGTTTTGGAACTCTTTAAACTAAACTGTGAAAAAAAGATCGTAGGCCAGAAATGAAAGAAAAATCGTGGTTTAATAATTCAAAAGAGCAATTTTTGTAACAAAGTGTTAATTGTAAAAAATTTTGCAACTTAAAAAAAAATGGTGACAACTATCAAAATCACCTGTGACGGCGTCTTCATACAAACAAATTCATATCTAACGCCCTCATTATCCGCCGAAAATGTCACACTACGTACAAATGCAGCGAACGCTTTGCAACATACGCCCAACTCGGCAACATCGCTGACTTCCTCGTCCACAGCAACATCGTTCGCTATTTCTAGTAACGCACACGACAACCATGACGACGACAACGACGACGAGAACACCAAAGATTTCGAGCGGACGCTACGACAACGTTTAAAATATTTAAATTCACCAAAAATTGCGCTCATTTCAGCGACTATAACCAGCTGCAACAAAAACAATTGCAATAGTAGTAAAAGTAATGGAATTATAAATGCCGCATTTAGTAGTAGTTCACCCTCATCAACAGCGTCTTCCTCAACACAATCGTCTTTTAATTCGCACTCGTCAAACACAACGCAGCACAAGTGCCGGCATCGAAGTAATTCCGCAAGTCCGCGTGGTGAGTCACTCAAGTTGGTTACTACACCAGCAGCAAGTGCGCTTGCACCTAACGGTAATGTGGGTGTAGATACAAGACGCCGTTATTATTACAGCGGTGGTGGTGGTGCTGGTGCAGGTGCGAATAGCAATATTTACTGGTGTAAAGAAGCCATCAGAGGTAGCAGCCGCAGAAAGGAAGGAAGTGGAGGCGGAGGCGCTAGCGAGCACAACAACAATGCTTCGAAGCGTCACACCCACGCTGGTGAACGTGCGCCAGCAACAACACCAGCAACAGCATTAACACGTAGCACCAGCAGTGTGACTACACAAAAAGAATTTCGAAACGCAACCACAGCCACGACAACGGGTAAAGCGGCTGGTATTGCAAAAGTGGTAGCGGTGCGTCGTGAAAAAAATACAAAAAAACAACAAAGCGAACATAACAATGAAAAAATTAACACCGACACTAAGACGGCAGCACCGCCACACGCCTACACCAAACGCGATGGGCATGAACCGGGAAGTGCGCATGCAGATTTTTATTGCCGCGATGACAAATTGACGGTTAAAAATAAACAAAACCAATGTAACGAAAATAATGGTGGTGGTGGAGGTGTTGGTGGGCGCTCAGTGAAAGTCGCCGCAAGCGACAACACTAACAATCGTAGTAACAGTAAATTAGCTGAAGGCAACAATGCATCAACCTATCAACAATCTCATCAAGTAAACTCAACACATACAAACAGTAATTCGCATTCGAACTCGAATTCGAAATTGAAAAGTGTGTCAAAAAGTGGCGACGCGTCATCGTCATCATTACCGCCATCTACTAGCGTTTCAACTGCTGATACGACACGCCTCTTTAATTTAATTCGTGCCGCGCGTAAATTTTATCGCAACGCTGCCAATGTGAGTGATAATAGCGTTGTTGTTGGTGGTGTAAGTGCAAGCGGTGTTGATTGTGTTGATTCGGCGTCACAGCAGCAACATTCGCTCCCATTGGAGTCCACAAAACTGCGTTCATCGTTGCTGTCCATCAGTGAGCGTTTACCGGTTGAGGATAAGTCTTCAGCAAATCAATTAAACCAAATAGCTGTGACATTAGATCACGATCGCATGGGTTAGTATTATTTATTTCATAATAACTGTATTATTATTTATTTTTATAAAATAGTGACCAGAGGGGAAGATTCTCTTTTATTATTTTTTTTTTTTCGATTCATTTTGGTTCCAAAATGGTCCACACAGTTTCCTGGATATAGTTTTGACCGCTACCCAGGGAGTGTTTGTTGGGACATTGTTTGAGCCAATGGAAGACCTCTCCTTCCATTCTCAAACCAGCCTCGACTGCAACACTGTTGAGCTAAGATCCTTAACAGCCCCTTGGATGCCCGAGTAAACATTGAATTCAATGTGTCATCTCATCCAATACCACCTGGATTGCGACAATTTAGCTTAGAAGACACTACAATGTTTAGGCAGTTCGGACTATATGTTTAGATCAAAAAAAAAAAAAAAAAAAAAAAACCTTAGAACCTGGTCTTTCCACTTGAATCCATCTGTGACCCAGTTCATCGGTCTACTGTACCTAATAAGTTCATCACCCTATAACACCGTGGGAGGTATCGAAGTCTTGAAACTATTAGTATGTCCGAGCCGGGATAAAGTCAAAGTCGGCTATAATGACTTGCCCGCCATATCAAACGAAAGTGTATTCAGCATAAAATTGAGCCCCAAATTGGGCGTGATATAAAATATCCCTCGAACATTAACTAGCGCAATACCGCTGTACAGAGATAAGTCTGGACGGTGCTAGTCTCAGTTTTCCAGTGCATTGCACCAGACAAGCACTCCAAAGCAGACTAGTTATATTATAAAGCTAATGTATGGCTCGTTGTTACAGGTTTTACCTTTTTTCGATGACCTCTCTATGATAATACATGGCAAATGGGCCTTCCACTTTTGGGACACTTTTTATTGAGTAAAATTCCGACATATATAACCCAGGCCAGACAGTTTCAGCGATACTGCCTCAATCGGGGGTAGTCTGTGCTAAGGATCCCTTATCATCCGCCACCTACTTCAAAGCTCAGCTCAATCTTTGTTCCAAAAAAACGACACAGGCTGTTGTTGTTTTTGTAGCCGCACTTCGCCCTGCCTGGTCGGAAGATCTATCTATAAAAAGTTAAGTGGCAGACCAGACAGGGTTGTACGGATGTTGACAGTCTTTTACCGAATATGAATCCGGTAGGTTCCGGCGAATAGCACCGTGTGGTACTAGCCCCACTGTCTTGGGAACGATTTCGTTGACTCCGTAGTCGGGGTCGAAGGGGATTTTTGTCGCCTCTTATGACCGGCATACCTACCTCGGGCATATTCTAAACCCCTAACCCGCTGGTGCCAATGACACTGGTTTTAAAGTTGGTATTCGTTTTAAGATCAATCGAAGGTTCTGAAAACAGGTGGCTAGATCAAAAAAGTTGTGTGCTTCCAAAAGAAGTCACTGCTTCCAAAAAAGGTCACTGGTTGAAAAAAAAGACTTGCTCTTGCCAAAAAAACGTAACTGGTTCCATTGAAAAATAACAGATAGTCTCAGGCTCTCTTCACAGGTTTCTAGACCGAAAAAGCCTTGCATTTCCTAAAAAACAAGTCTAGAGGTGTACCCCTGCATACCGTTCTCTGTATTAAGGTCCCACCCCACTTCCGCTGCGACATTCAAATCTCACAGGAGCTCGTCGAAGAACATAACCAGAGCGTACTCGATCCTCAATTAATTAGGGCTCTCCAAAAGCTCCTGTTGGTGCTCTAGGCAGCCTTCTCTATTTGTTTTACTATCTGTTGTCGATCGGTTTCCGTCGACCTGCCTTGCAATAGGCATGCTGTAATGTCGATAATGAGCCCTGAGGAGTTGTATCCCTTCTTTGAGAGATCAATCAATCAGGCGCTTCAGCAATTTTAGAAGCAACGAAGATAACGAAAAGATTGGTCTGAAATACATATCTACTATCGGTATAACTCCGATTCGACACAATCGGAAACGGAAATATAGATCAATCGAAAGTTCCGACCTTTCGAAATCGTAAACGATACCACGCTATATTCCTAGTCGATAGCGACAGTGCACTCAAGAAGTTGGTAAGTTTCGGGATTGAGCATCATCACTCCTTTGCACTCATTACTCACACCACTCTCTGGCTGGAATTAAAAGATGGACACCTTTGTTGCGAATAGTCTGCTTCCACTATGCTTTTTTTAAATCCGCATGCATCATACTGCGTAGGTAAATACAATTGCAACTGTAACAGTTTCAATAAACATTTGCATCATTTGACATACTCTGTGGCTCAGTGAACAAAAGCGTAAAAAACAACAATTGAAGCGAGAGAGGGCACAAGTGGCAATTAAAGTCGCATGCCACAATTATTTTGATGCAATAAAAAAAACTGGCAGAGCTTCTTTTGATCTCTGTCACCACAATTTTTACCCTAGATTCTGTATGCAGATACAGTGTTGTGCAAAATAAAAGCAACAAAGACAAGTAAGTATTATAGACGTCAGGACACTAAATATACTTAAGAAAAATTCATATAGGGATCTTTTATAGCGCAAGAGAAAGCCAGAACTAGCGTTTCTAGAATTTTTGCCGATTTGTCTGTGAGTTTGTTCGCGTATCACTCAAAAACCGCTGCACGGAATTGCTTGCAATTTTCACCGACGTATTGCTAGATGTCTAACTATAGGTTTAGAATCCATTTTAACCCTCATATTTCCATGCAAATAATTTTTAATTAATTTCTAATTTTGTATAATTTTTTATAATTTTTTTATACCCAGCTGTACTTGTACACAGGGTATTATAACTTTGTTAGGATAACGGTTGGTTGTACAGGTATAAAGGAATCGAGATAGATATAGACTTCCATATATCAATATGATCAGGATCGAAAAAAAATTTGATTGAGCCATGTCCGTCCGTCTGTCCGTCCGTCCGTCCGTCCGTCCGTCTGTCCGTTAACACGATAACTTGAGCAAATAATGAGATATCTTCACCAAATTTGGCATGCGTACTTATTCGGGTTCAGAATAGATTGCTATTGAAAATGGGTAAAATCGGACCATAACCACGCCCCTTTTTCGATATCGAAAATTTCGAAAAACGTATAAAATGGGTTAATTCAATATTAGAAGCAGCTACAATGATAAAATTTGCAATATGTATTGATTTAGATGTTCTAAGGCCGATTTTATAAAAATTTTTGAAAAGGGGGTGTGGTACCGCCCACGTATATTTGAAGAAATTTTAAAATTTTGACTCTTAATAACTTCAGAACTGTTTATGCTAGTATAACGAAATTTCGTAGAGGACATACTATTGTTGTGGTAAATTCAGCTATAGAAAATAAACGAAATCGCTTCGCGACCACGCCTACTTTTTCATAAAAGTTATATTGAAAGGAGGTGGAAATATTGAAAAGTCCATATCTAATTAACTGATTTCGCTATAATAATATAATTTGGTACATACATCAACTTTCATATTCTTTACATAATTTTTTAAAAATTTTGGAAAGTGGGCGTGGCACCGCCCACTTATGAGTCAAGCAATTTTTAAATTCGACTGCTAACAACTTCAGAACGGTGTGAGATAGATTTACGAAACTAGGTACCAGGCATGTTATGTTTATGTAGAGTACTACCACAGAAAATAAGAAAAATCGGTGAACGATCACGCCCACTTTATGTGCACAGCTGGGTATGTAATGTTCGGTTTCACCCGAACTTAGACTTCCTTACTTGTTATATTTAAATTTGTAGCCTGTTATTTTGCACAATACTGTTTATTGAATGTATGTTTTTGCAAATATTTTGCCGTTCATTGGCTTTTGATGGTTTGTTGATGGTTTTATTATCGATAACAACAACAACAAACCATACTATCGGTTTTGATGCCACATTGGACTTTTTGTCTTTTTGATGTTGGTTTAGATTACGCAATTGGAGTCAAGCCAAAAGCCGCCTACAATGGTTTTTTCAAGCTCTTTTCTACTACATATGACTTAGTTGTTTACCCAGTTATGACTAGTGATTACTTCAATTACAACTATAATATCGCATATCAGTAGATGTGGTAACCAACATTTACATTCATAAGTGTCATTTGTTATTTTTCTATTATTTTTTCATTTAGTTCGTTCTTTCTTTTGAAGTGACTTGACTTAGTTGAGCAACCGTGCGAATCGGTGGCTATTGTGATAGGACGGCAATCGTTTTTTTTTTTTTGTTCAAAGTACTTGAATTGATATGATTCTTTTGTGGGGATTCTTTTGAAGCCTAGGTAGAACCATATTAAATAACCATTACACAAAAATTTGATTGCTGAATTATTAGGAAAGATACCTCTATAAATAAATTAAATAAAGTACGATTAAAAAATTAAATAAGACTAATTAAGATGAATTAAGAATAAATAAAATAGATTAAATTAAATAAAATAAAATTACATAAAATAAAATAAGATTGATAAAACTAAAAAAGACTAAATTAAATAAGAAAAGATTAAATAAAATAAAATAAGATTAATTAAACTTAAGTAAGATTAAATTAAATAAAAAGGGTTAAATAAAATAAAAGAAGATAAAATAAAATAAGATTAATTAAAATAAAATAAGATTAAATTAAATAAGAAAATATTAAATAAAATAAAATTCAATAAAATAAGATTAATTAAACTTAAGAATAAATTAAATAAAAAGGGTTAAATAAAAAAAATAAGAGTTATCTAAACAAAAAAGATTAAATAAAAAAAGATTAAAAAAAAGATAAAATAAAAAAGGATTATCAAAATTAAATAAAGATTAAACAAAATAAAATAAGATTAAATAAAATAAAATGAAATAAAGTAATATTAAATTAAATAAAAAGGGATTAAATAAAACAAAAAAAAGATTAAATAAAACAAGAAAAGATTAAATAAAATAAAACAAGATTAATAAAATTAAAAAAGATTAAATAAAATAAAATAAGATTAAATTAAATAAGACACAATTTTGAAAAACAAAATAATATGAATTAAAATAAAAAAAGATTAAATAAAATAAAAAAGATTAAAACAGTGAAATAAGATTATTTAAAATAAAATAAGATTAATTTAAATAAAATAAGATTAAATAAAATAAAGAGATTAAATAAAATAAAACAAGATTAATAAAATAAAAAAAGATTAAAAAAAAGATAAAAAAGATTGAAAAAAATTAATCAATAAAATAAGATTAAATAAAATAAAAAGGGATAAAATTAAATAAAATAAGATTAAATTAAATTGAACAAGATTAAATTAAATAAAGATTAAACAAAATAAAATAAGATTAAATTAAATAAGAAAAGATTTTGAAAAATAAAATAAGATTAAATAAAATAAGAAAAGATTTTGGAAAAGAAAACAAGATTAAATAAAATAAAATGAAATAAAAGAATATTAATTAAAATAAAATAAGATTAAATTAAATAAAAAGAGATTAAATAAAACAAAAAAGATTAAATAAAATAAAATAAGAGTAATCTAAAAAAAAAGATTAAATATAAAACAAGGTTAAATAAAATAAAACAAGATTAATAAAATTAAAAAAAGATTAAATAAAATAAAATAATATTATTTAAATAAGAACCAATTTTGAAAAATAAAATAAGATGAAATAAAATAAAAAAGATTAAATAAAATAACACAAGATTAATAAAATAAAAACAGATTAAAAAAATAAAATAATAAGAAAAGATTTTGAACAATAAAAAAGATAAAAAAGATTGAATAAAATAAACTAAAATTAATCAATAAAATAAGATTAAATAAAATAAAAAGGGATTAAATTAAATTGAACAAGATTAAATTAGATAAAAAAGATTAAAAAAATAACGTTAAAAAATAAATAAGATTAATTAAAATAAAATAAGATTAATTAAAAAAAAATAAGATTAAATTAAATAAAATAAAAATAAATTAATTAAAATAAGATCAAGTAAAATAAAATAAGATTAAATAAAACACTCGTTTCAGGCTAGAGTCCAGATCCCATATATTTTTACTCAGAGTATTATTTCTACGAAGGTTCAGATTATGAGCCTTATCGCATGCTTTCAAAGATATTTCACCACTACAAATATTGTTCTTTGCTGTTTGAGCGATTTTTTCTCCGAATTTTTTATTTCCCATCAAATTCATCCCTTCCGAAAAAATCGTGTCGTTTCATGACACATCAAAACAGAGTAAGCTTGTTGAGAAAGGTGTAGAATTCATCATCAAAATAAATACAAAATTTAATTCATTCATCATCGTATCAAATTTATGCACCGCAGACGAAATCCGCAAGTGAATCTGCATTGAATTAAAATAAAGAAGGGAGAAAAAAAGTGTAACAGGTATTATTTATTTCTTTTTTTTCATGCGAATTATTATTGCTTTGGTTTTACAACAAGTGTAGCAGGAAAAACACAAAACCGACTTGCAACAACAACAACAACGAGTATGCATAATTTTAACGGCTTTCAGGAACAAAACATTCAGCAGCCAAACACCGTTGCACACCGTTGCATTTCAACCGGAAGAGAAGTGCTGAGTGAGCAAAATGAAACAAAAAACTAACTTTTTGCTTGCAACACTGCGCAGACGAGAACGTGAGAACCTTTGACAGAAAAAGCGAAAAATATAGACAAAAAAAAGCCGCAACAATGGTAACATTTTCTTTCGTTGCCATATTGTTTTTTACCCATTAAATTAAAACAATAGGCCAACAATATCGAAATACTACTTACAAGCTCATGTTGTTACTGCGGATATTCACACTGGAAAAAATACAGTAGTGGGGCGAATAATTAAGCACGTGAGGAAATGAAAATATTATAATAAACCTTTATGGATTTTCTTTTTTTACAAAAAAAAAGTAGTTTTTTATTTGAAAAACAAAAGCAAGAATAAATTGAAGAAAAAAAATAATTTGTTAAAATTTAATAAAAAAAAATAAGATTAAAAAAAAATAAAAGAGGTCTCAATCTAATAAAATAAAGTATGATTAAATAAAATAAAATAAAATTAAAAAATAAAAAAAATAAAGAAAATAAAAAAAAAAACAAAAAAATTAAGAAAAAAATGAAGAAAAATAAAAAAAAATGAAGAAAAAAAATATAGAAAAATAAAAGAAAAAAAAAATGAAGAAAAAAAATATAGAAAAATAAAAGAAAAAAAATGAAGAAAAAAAATATAGAAAAATAAAAGAAAAAAAAAGAAAAAAATGAAAAAGTTCAGAAAAAGAAAAGAAATGAAAAAATTAAGAAAAATAAAAAAATAAAGAAAAATAAAAATAAAAGAAACATATTTCATACAATTCCAAAAATTGCTTCACGATACCGTCGGTATTTACCACAATAGACTACGAGTCAAACACATCCCTAAACTAGCGTTGTTAGTTTGCTGGTGTAAAAAATAAATAAAAAAATAAAAAAAAATTAAAAAAAAAATTAAAAAAAATTAAAAAAAAAAATAAAAAAAATTTAAAAAAAATAAAAAGAAAATAAAAAAAATTTAAAAAAAATAAAAATTAATAAATAAATAAAAAAAATAAAAATTAATAAAAAAAATAATAAATAAAAAAAATAATAAATAAAAAAAATAAAAAAAAAGAAATAAAAAAATAAAAATAAAAAAAGTAAAAAATAAATTGGAAAAATAAAAAAAAAAAAAAAACAAAACAAAAAATAAATATAAAAAAAATTCAAAAATAAAACATAAATATAAAAAAAAATTAAAAAATAAAAAAATAAAAAAAATGAAAAATAAAGAATAAAAAAATAAAAAATAAACAAATAAAAATAAAAAAATAATAAAATAAAAAAAAAATTAAAAATAAAAAAAGAAGAAAAAGGAAATATAAAAAAAATAAAGAATTTAAAAAAATTAAATAAAAAATAAATTAAAAATAAAATAAAATTTAAAAAAAATTAAAAAATAAATAAAAAAATAAAGAAAATTTAAGAAAACAAACAAAAAAAGGAATAAAAAAAAATTTAAGCAAAAAAATAAATAAAAAAGAAATAAATAAAAATTTAGTCAGTTAAAATAAAATAAAAAGGAGTAAATAAAAAAATTTAATAAAAAATTATTATAAAAAAAATATAATAAGTTTAAATTAAATTAAATTGAATTAATTAAGGCTAAATAAAATTTAAAATAATTATTAAATAAATAAAGTAAAAAAAAGAAAATAAAATAAAGCTCAATCAAATAAAATCAAGTAAATTAAAACTGAATGAAATTTTATAAAATAAGCAGTTCTGGAATATGATGTTGGGTTCCGTATTTGCTAACCACCACTGTATGTCTATACGAAACCTTAACAATAAGTTTTCGCTGGGAATATGAAATGTTTGCAGGCATTGCACTAGTTAATGTAAAGCAGACCGGAGCAAAATCGGTGCACAATTTTTCCTCGCTTCTTTTGCATATAGTTCAAGCCACATTCTCATACATACTTGCTACTTCTACATGCATACTTGTTGCTAGCCGCATATTCATTAGTTTTCCTCCATCAGCCATCATAAGACGGAAAATGATTTTTCAAACATTTACACATAGTTGCTATAACAAATCGTCAAAGGTCTATAGGAAAATCACATTGGCTTTGTACTGAGCTACACTAATGGCACACAAAATAAGGACAATATTGGAAATGGAATTATTTGCAAGGACTTTTAGAATTTTCGTTTGTCCCAATGTGAGTTTGTTCACGCATCACTCAAAGAACGCTGCATAGAATTGATTGGATCTTTCAGGGATGTATTTGAAGTTGTTCAACTTAAAGTTTGGCAACTATTTTAAAAGAAGAAAATATTGTGTTGCTGCTGTATACAGTGGTGGCAAATAAAAGTTGGCTCAAACTATTTTTTAAAGTGGCATAAAAGAACAAATAACCCTAAAAACTGTTCAAGTTATAATTAGTCTTAAGTTTATTAGCATTTACTTAGTTTCGTGGTTTTGTTTGTGGTTTTTCGTAGCACTACAAAGTAAAAGCCAATAAAATGACCAATAAAAGCTGTGTCAACTAAAAATATTTGCTCAGGGCAATGCAGGGAATATGAAAATAATGACAACATTTTAATGCAACCACATGTGTATCAGCAGCTTAGCTGAGACCTTCCACGACTCGACTGACCCTTTCCTTTAATTTCTCACCCCGACCACATTTAAATGACAACAATAAACTTCATTCATTTTTATTCATTCATGTTGCCAAGTACTAGTTGCTTGCTGCCGTAGCATTGTTGCACCCGTACAGTATTGTGCAATGAAATAGAAACGCGAAATATTAACGAACTTAATCAGGGTAATTCTAAATTATTTTTCGCCGAACCGTTTCACCTTTTCATACATTTTACAAATAATATGAGAGTGAGAAAACCAGCGAAGCGAAAGGTTGGCGGAATAAGTTGAAAATTTTACATAATTAGTAGCTAATTAATTGCTTATTAATTTCGAGAAAAAAAATGTATTGCATTGAAATTTTTTTGTATGCCATTTCCCGCTAAAATAAGACTAAAGTTAGCGGAACAAATCGGAGAAAGGTTGGCGCACATCAAGTTGAAAGTTTTTCATAATTAGTAGCTTATTAATTGCTAATTAATTGCGAGATAAAAAAATGTATAGCTTTACAAATTTTGGTTTATAAGAAAATAAGATTGAGAAGACTGACCTTTGACTATTCCAAAATGAGCAAAATCGGTTCAACCAATAGCGAGGGAATTAATAAAATAATTCGAATTTCGAAAAATTATTAAAGTTTTATTTTTATTATCAATGTCAACAAAAACAAAGATTTTTGCGCAAAAAAAGCTCGCCCATCGAAAAAATGTTTGCATTAGTTAAAAAAACGAAGATGGATTTCGATTATTTTCTCTCAGTTTTTTTTTTTTTGGATCTTTGAATAAAGAGAGTCCACTACTTCGTCTTGCCGTTGTTCTAAGTATTTGCCTACTCTCTGCTTTTTGCAAACATCTCCTTTCCCTGTCCAGTTAACGATCTCTCCAGACGCTGCTACATCTCGTTTCAGTTCACTTTCAGAATCGGAATATACCTGGCTGAATACTCTCTTCGGTTTTGTCGCGATTGTGTTTTCAATGGGAACATCCATCTCATTTTTGAAGATATTATGGATCTTTGATGCCTCAGAATCTTTCGGTGAAAACTCATCCGGGTCTCGATAATGAAGATCGGAGTTCGTCGTGCCTTGATGTTGTTCGATTAAACTTGCAGGACTGAACTTAACCTCGTCAATATCTTCCGGTGAAAACTCCCCCGGGTCTCGATAATGAAGATCGGAGTTCGTCGTGCCTTGATGTTGTTCGATTAAACTTGCAGGACTGAACTTAACCTCGTCAAAATCTTCCGGTGAAAACTCCCCCGGGTCTCGATAATGAAGATCGGAGTTCGTAGTGCCTTGATGTTGGGCGATTGAACTTGCAGTACTTGACTTAACCTCGTCAAAATCTTCCGGTGAAAACTCCCCAGGGTCTCCGTAATAAAGATCGGAGTTCGTAGTGCCTTGATGCTGGCAGATTGAACTTGCAGTACTTGACTTTACCTCGTCAGAATCTTTCCGTGAAAACTCCCCCGGGTTTCCATAATGTAAATCGGAGTTCGTAGTGCCTTGATGTTGGCCGATTGAACTTGCTGGACTGAACTTAACCTCGTCATAATCTATCAAAGAAAACTCCCCCGTGTCTCCATAATGAGAATCGGAGCCCTGATGTTGGCTGATTGAATTTGCAGCGCTTGACTTAGCTTCGTTGGGTAAAGTTGTTTGCTGGTTGTCGTGCTCACCAGTAATTGGCATTTGCAAATTGGTTTCGGCAAACAATATGCGACCGGTAAGGTAGTCGATATGTTTCTCGACAAATTTGTCGACTCTCAGGGAATCGGGAATCACGTGTGTTTTGATCTTGTTGAACTCGCCTTTCACAGATGCACTAGAGGCTGGTACTCCTCCGTAATCGAATTTGTTCCGAAAGATATTGCTCCATAACGGAATTGTACCTTAAAGCAAAAAAATATTGTACGATTACCACAAATTGCACTGTGCGACAAGATTATACGAAATTGATGAAATTAAAAGTAAAGAAAGTCTTATCCCTCGAATAACAAAACCGCATCACGTATTTTTTCACTATTTCGGTTGGAGGAACTAATTTTTTATGTTCACTTTTACCTAAAACTTACACAAAGTGGTCCCCAAGTGGTCCGAAAGTGACATAAAGTGGGCCCCAAGTGGTTCGAAAGTGCCACAAAGTGGTCCCCAAGTGTTCCGAAAGTGACACAAAGAGGTCCCTATGTGGTCCGAAAGTGACACAAAGTGGTCCCCAAGTGTTCCGAAACTGACACAAAGTGGTCCGAGAGTGACACAAAGTGGTCTGAAAGTAACACAAAGTGGGCCCCAAGCAATACACGATTACATAAAAATTCTTTCATCGAGCATTACTGAAGTTTCTCTATGAATAGTGTTAATAACTTTAAAAATAAGAATATAAGGAAAGCAATCCATGTTGGTTTTTTTTGTGGTTTTATCAATTGAAGCACTGTGCTATAACTTAAACCATAAAGCCCAATTACGTAGAACTTTGAAAACGTAAAAAAAAATCCGAATGGACGGTAAAATCCCCCCCCAAGATGAACCTAAAATGACCCCCAAAGCACCCCAAAAGGACCCCAAAATCACCCCCAAGATGATACTTAAATGACCTCCAAACCATCCCAATATGAACCCAAAACTACCCCATCACGACCCCAAAATGATCCAAATTGACCCCAAAATGATCCCAAAATTACCCTCATATGATCCCTTTCCTTTTTTTCTACTTTTTTACCTTTTCTACTTTTCCTTCCCTTTCTTTTCCATTCCTTTCCTTTCCTTCCATTTCCTTTCCTCTAGTTTTCATTCCTTTCCTTAATTTTCCTTCCTTTCCCTTCTCTTTCCTTTCCCTTCCTTGTATTTCCTTTCCTTCCCTTCCCTTTCCATCCCTTTCCTTTCCTTTAATTCGCTTTCTTCCCTTTCTTCGTGCATCGAACGATTTTAACGAAAATTGTATGTACTTCGACCTTGAAAACTAAAAAACAAATTACTTACTAGAATCGCGGAGTAAGCGGTTAGAAAAATTTGGTAAATAATAGGCATTGGTCTTTGTACCAGTCTCGGACGTAAAAATAGCGACTTGATCATTAATATTTTTCGCCCATGTAAACCACCAATTAGAACGGATAAGATTTTCCGAAATGTCATGTTTATCCTCAGAGATGACTTCTTCCTTTACTCCATAATCTTCTTCTTCCGTAGCATCGTTTTCCTGCAAAATACTGTCTGCGCCCGTAGATTTGTGGATCAAAAAATTCAACTGTTTCTCGCATTCTGTGCTTTCCTCAGTCCCTGATATTTGACCTTCGGTTTCACATTGCGTAACTGTCAGCAATGCCTTTAATATTTTTTCTGCATCTTCTACATTTCGACACTGTATGAGTTGTTCGACGGCCGCGAGTAAAAGTGTACGAATTGGTTTGGAACATTTTTTCAATTCGGTGGAGTAGTTCTTTATAAAATGCGCTACATCGATTCGCACATAACATTTCGGCAATTTGCTTTTATAACCGTCAGCATAATCTTCTATAGTGAAATATTCCGTATACTCTCGTATAACTGCTGTCAGCACTGCCCTTGAGCCGTTGGTAACAACCTCTTTCGGGTGAGGAGCGCCAATCATGCACGTGTTCATCAACCACGATCGGATACTGACAGTCGAGTGTGCCTCGGACAAAAACTGAGAAATTGAAAATTGACCAGCATCGCAATTGATGACACCTATGTACAAGAAAATGTCGTGGCTCAATGTACCATCCGGTCTTCGTAATTTGTGTACGCGAACTCTACTCGCACCGATACATAGTGACACCTTTTCCGTTGTCGCCAATCTTTTGTAAATGTTGAGTTGATGCGTTGTCATATAGAAGACATCGAAGGGATTGTGGCCGATTTTATGGATGGTATTTGGTTCTAGAGATTTGAGGATGTCCAAAGCACGAATAGGGTCGCGATCCAAGTATTCGCGAGTAGTTTTATCATGCTTCGCCTTATGTAGAACGTTTGCTTTGAATAAGAATGGTGCTTCAGGCCGTCCTGGTTCCATAAGACGTTTTGCCTCTTGGGCTCGAAACGCTTTTGCACTTGTGTGTTCCAACATTTCTGCGATTTCCATTCTTTTCGCACCTCTCAAATTGCGTTTTCCGCATTGTTTCTCGCCAACACTTGCTGAGCAATTAATATTGACCAAATTTTCGTTATTCATCGTCAAAAGACCTTTCAGCGTGGACCCACATTTGCAATAGCCTGTGAAATAACGTCATTCTCAAAAAGCTGTCTTTTCCTTATTAGTATTACATAAATTATGTAGGGATGTAAGTGTCTCAATGTCACCATTACAAAATAGAACTGGATTATTTGGAAAAATTTTAAGATACATTTTCTTCTTAAGTTTTTGATAACTCGACACTCAGAAAAAAGTTTCCTTATTTCAAGGAAAAAATTCTCTTATTTGGCTCCAAAGACATGGCTTCCTTAATTTAAAGACTTTTCCTCAATTTAAGGAAAATAGTCTTTAAATTGAGGAAAAAAGTCTTTAAATTAAGGAATAGTTTACTTGGTTTAAGGAAGCCATGCCTTTGGAGCCAAAATAAGGAAACTTTTTTCTGAGTGGAGACATACGTCACATTATAGGTCCGCAAAAATCTGGAGTAAGGGGGCAAAAATCCCCTTTCCATAGGTGAAGGGTAAAATTCCTCAAGCAGACCACCTAAAAATTCGATTTGAATGAAATTCGGTGAAAGTGATCTGCTATGTAAGAAAAAAAAAATCGCCAAAATTCGCTTATAAATATTGGATGGTTACCGAAATATACATACGGTTTTGAATTAGCAATTTTTTTGTTTAAGCCTTTTTTCTTTAAATTAGAAGGGTTGTAATTGACGTGCTCAGAAAGAACAGGGAAACCGTTTTCTAAAGAATTTTTTCCGCTCTTTTCGAATACATACTAATTGAAAAAAAAATATTTAATAAAAAATTTTATAAAACAAAAATTTTATAGAAAAAAAAATTGGTATAAAAAAAAATTTATAAAAAAAAATTTATAAAAAAAAATGTTATAAAAAAAATGTTATAAAAAAATGTATAAAAAAAATTTATAAAAAAAAATTTAAAAAAAAATTTATAAAAAAATTTTATAATAAAAAAAGATTTATAAAAAAAAAATTATAAAAAAAAATTTATAAAAAAAAAAATTATAAAAAAAATTGTATAATAATTTTTTTTTAATTCTAATTAAAAGCTTGTTCTTTTTCCTTTAAAATGATACCTTTTTTGTAATGGACCTCAGACCAGAACGAAATCAAACACTGAAGATGGCGGATCGCTGAAACCGGTTTGTTACAAAACCAAAATTGACAAGGGATGACGAAAAATCGTTCGAATATACATACATCTAGTATCCACCCTGTCGTAAAAACACAAAACCAAGTTAAAAGTTTTAGGTGGTCCGGTTGACGCATTTAGCCCCATAACCTTCTTTTTTAATTAATTAATTCCTCTATGAAAAATATTTGGATGCCATTGATTGAAAAATTTAAACTGTCGAAACAAATTTCCATCTTGAGTAGCAGTTTTTCCCACTATTTTGTTCACCAGTGACATTGACATAATTCCATTTACAGCAGAGATAAATCAAGGTTAACTTACCATGAATTTTGCCAGATGAAGCATCCTGTGACAAATAGTGCGATTTGAATTGATACCCACAACTAATTGGCGTTTGCGTCCAAATTTTATGGACAATCGCGTCTCCCCACATACCGCCGTCCTTGAATCTGACGTAGGCACCTTTTTTCCCCATTTTACGCGTTATCAAGTTCACAAATTCGTTCTTGGTAAAACTGATGCTAAACTTTTTCAGGCCGTCAGCTTCGTGAAACTCCGTCGAGTATTCAGCTTCATACACAGGATTTCTACCCTCAGTGTTTAGATTACTGATATTCAAGGAAGAATTTCCTGCCTGGTCATGCGATGATCCGAGTAACAAAGAACGAATTTCCTGTGATTTGTCACTAGCCAAGGCATACAAAGACTGTGGTTTTATTTGTCCATCAAGTTCATCAGAAATTTGCGTCCATACTGATGCTGTTTTTTTTATTATAGTCGATTCACATGTGACTATTTGATCTCTGTACTTCAACATCACATTTATAAGATCACCCCGATCAACATTTGATTTTCGTCCAAGCGCCATCTTTTTTTCTGAATGAATAAAATTAATTTTCGTTAATTTGTTAGAAAGTACTTTTTGACGTGTGCTTTTATTTTATAAAATTGTCAAACAAAAATTCATAAAACCAAAATATGTTCACATATATGGAATTAAGACAGTTGGCTTACTAATTGGGCTCGGTACTCAAACTAGTTTTGAACTAGTTACAACTAGTTGGTTTGACTGCAGGGTCTATGCTGTAAACTTTTTGAATATATTTTGGAAAAATTTTGACTTTTTTTTTTGAAATTTTTCAAATCAAAAAACCGAAATAATTTTTTTGCAACCCATTCAATTTTATATTCTAGAGGTTAACTCTTAAGGCTCACTTGGCCAACGAAAATTTATATTTTTAACTCAGAGCTAACGTCAAATGAGGGGTTAACCTCATACGTTTTTGACAACGTTTCAAATTAACTCTTGAGTTAAAAAAAAACCTCGGCGTGTATTATTTTGTATTATTTTTACTATATTTTTGTTAAATTTTTAGTGCATTTTTGTGTTAATTTTTTGTTGTGTATTTTTACTATATTTTTGGTTTTTTACTATATTTTTGTGTAATTTTTACTATACATTGTGTGTATTTTTTTTTACTATATTTTTGTTCAATTTTTAGTGTATTTTTGTGTAATTTTTACTACATTTTTTGTGTAAATGTCACTATCTTTTTTATGTAAATCTAACTAAATTTTTTTAAATTTTGAGTGTACTTATGGTCATTTTTTACTATATTTTTTGTGTATTTTTTACTATACTTTGTTAACAATATTTCTGTGTATTTTTTACATATTTTTGTGTATTTTTACTATATTTTTGGTTTTTTGACTATATTTTTTGTGTATTTTTTACTATACTTTGTTGACAATATTTCTGTGTATTTTTTTACATATTTTTGTGTATTTTTACTATATTTTTGGTTTTTTGACTATATTTTTTGTGTATTTTTTACTATATTTTTGTTAAATTTTTACTATATTTTTGTATAAATTTTACTATATTTATGGTTAATTTTTTACTATATTTTTGTGTAATTTTGACTATATATTGTGTGTATTTTTTTTTTTACTATATTTTAGTTCAATTTTTAGTGTATTTTTGTGTAATTTTTACTACATTTTTTTGTGTAAATGTCACTTTCTTTTTTGTGTAAATCTAACTATATTTTTTTAAATTTTGAGTGTACATATGGTCATTTTTTACTATATTTTTTGTGTATTTTTACTTTGTTAACAATATTTCTGTGTATTTTTTTACATATTTTTATGTATTTTTACTATATTTTTGGTTTTTTGACTATATTCTTTGTGTATTTTTTACTATACTTTGTTAACAATATTTCTGTGTATTTTTTACATATTTTTGTGTATTTTTACTATATTTTTGGTTTTTTGCCTATATTTTCTGTGTATTTTTTACTATATTTTTGTTAAATTTTTACTATATTTTTGTATAATTTTTACATATTTTTGTGTTTTTTCACTATATTTTTTGTGTAAATTTTACTATATTTATAGTTAATTTTTTACTATATTTTTGTGTAATTTTTACTATATATTTTGTGTATTTTTTTGTATTATATTTTCGTTCAATTTTTAGTGTATTTTTGTGTAATTTTTACTACATTTTTTGTGTAAATCTAACTATATTTTTATAAACTTTGAGTGTACTTATGGTAATTTTTTACTATATTTTTTGTTTATTTTTTACTATACTTTGTTAACAATATTTCTGTGTATTTTTTACATATTTTTGTGTAATTTCACTATATTTTTTGTATAATTTTTACTATATTCATTTTTTCTTTTTTAGTATATTTTTGTGTCATTTTTACTATATTTTTGTTGAATTTTTACTATATTTTTTGAGTAATTTTTACTATATTTTTTTAGTAGTTTTTAATATATTTTTTTGCTGAATTATTGTGAAAAATATGACTTTTTGGATCCCGAAAATGCGCCCCTGATTACAAGTTTTATAGTTAGAATAAATTTTGTGTAGTTTTGTATTTTTGTGTAGTTTCACTATATTTTTTGTGTAAGTTTTACTATCTTTTTTTGTGTAATTTTTACTATATTTATGGGTAATTTTTGACTATATTTTTTGTATTTTTTTTTTACTATATTTTGTTAACTATATTTCTGTGTAGTTTTTACATATTTTTGCGTAATTTCACTATATTTTTTGTATAATTTTTACTTAATTTTCCATACACATAGATCCGTCTTCTCTCAAGTATCACGCAATAGTAAATTGCTAGAGGATTCTGCTCACATTTATATAGCTCCAATATGACAAAAAAAAAACTGGTAAAGCTATAAATTTGGTTTTTTTTGGCCATTAATTAGCTACTAACAATGCCAAATTTTCAGCTTATTTCGCCAACTTTTCCCTGATTGGCTACGCTAACTTCAGTCTTATTTTAGCGTAAAATGTCATAAAAATAAAATGGAATGCAATAAATTTTTTTTTTTGGCAATTAATTTCAACATTTTGCCGCCAACTTGCGCTGTTTGGTTTCGCTAACTTCAGTCTTATTTTAGCGCAGAATCTCATAACAAATTTTTTTGAAGCTATAATTTTTTTTTTCCTCTGGCAATTAATTAGCTACTAATGAGTAAAATATTCAACTTATTTTGCCATTCTTTCGCCGCTATAATTAGGGACGTCCAAAAAGAGTCCAAAAAGACTCATTTAAAACTAGTCGCAAAACGTCCAAATTCAGGTCCGTGAAGTAGATAGTGTTGGAAGTCATGTTAATTTAACAGGGAGTCATGTGAATTTAACAGGAAGTCGTGTTAATTTAAAAGGCATCTTAGTTTAGCACGAAGTCAATTTTTTCAACATGTGCTTGATGTTAATTTTACCGGAAGCCATGTTAATTTAACACGAAGTGAAGTTATTTAACATGTGCTTCATGCTAAAATAACATGAGCTTCATGCTAAAATAACATGAGCAATAGTGTTAAAAAATAATTACCTGAAAAGTTCTTAAAAAGTGTTGATTTTACATGAAAATTTTTCTGTGTGATTGCTTGAAGCGATAAATTCTCTCACTGATACTCGAAGTATGTAAATCAGAGTTAGTTGCTCGTGTTTTTACAGTTGAAGGTTATGTCAAAAAACCTACAATTAGCGTTAAGTAACTACCAAACTGTTTTTAGTTATTCATAGTTATTAATTTTTTCTTCTTTTTTTCAGGAAAAGAATTTTGTGATCGCGTTGGATCAGGTAAGAACAAAAAAATTTTTAGATTTAAAAAAAAAATTTTTATATATTTTTCAAAATTTGAAAATTGTAAAATAACAAATGGTATTAAACACAAAGGTTATTCATATCTTTGAATAGTGCATATCGACTAAAGTGCTCTAGATGAATATCTTTAAGAAATATTTCGGAGAAATAGGTACAACAAAGTGTTCAACACAACTCATGAATAATTGCCTTGTGCGCGTTTTAAAATTAACTCCCAAGCATTTGGCGTCGATTTAAGCCGTTCTCTGTATAATAACAATAAAGACCTAAAATTACTACTTCAAGAGGTATACTGTGACTTGGCTAATCATTCCCTATGCTACAATTTACTTCATGCACAAAATGCGATTGCTAAATCTACATAACTCGTAAGCAACGATTTGTCGAATCGAGCAACTGAACATTTGTTATTCATAACACAGTTTTCATTATCAGTATATGTCTATAAAGAATAACCTAAAACAAAAGTTTTTAGTAGATTTTTATACCCAACTGTGCTATTGGCCCAGTCCTGGAACTTCTTCCCTCTAATTAAGAATATCCCTTGCATTTTTATTTAATTTCAACCTTTTAAAATGTCAGCATACAAATGTATAAAAATGTTTTGAATCAACTTTTTTTGCCACCACTGTGCACAGCGAGAATTAAATATTACGTTGTCTTAAAATGGATCCTAAACTTCAAGTTGGGCAACTAGCAATACATCAGTGAAAATTACATTAAATTCTATAAAGCCTTTTCTAAGTGATGTTAGAACAAAACTTCAGACATACAGGCCAATGCTCTAAAATCCGTTCTTTTGACTTCTTTGACACTTATGTAGGTACGCTGTATATCACGCAGCTCTCTTTTCTAAACATTACTCAAATTCATCAAAGGTTTTTAGCTGTAATATTTCTCCGGTTTGCGCCTCCACACGGTGCCACTGCCTCCTCCGCATTTCGCTGTATAATTCCAATTACGAGTGGTAGCTGCTACCTTGCGTGTTTTCAGTTTGTTTACACCAATGAATATTTATGCGCTTACAACATATTTGTTTTACTCTTGTTTTTAAGTTTCTTCGTTGGTATTTTTTCCCTTTTCTGAGTTTGTTAATTTGATGTTTTCATTATTGCTTTTTTTTTTTTTTTTTTTTTATTTGTTTTTTTTTTTGTTTTTTTTTATATTTTTTTTATTTTTTTTTTGTTTGCTTCATATTTAGCCATATTTCCATTTCGGTTCAATTTTCGCAATTTTACAATGGCTTAACATTACTCTGTATTTATTGCCGCAAATGATCTTTGAAAAGCGAGCAATTACGGCGATAATTATGCACAATTTATGTTGGCATTCCTTTTCTAACACTTTCAGCGTTAGTTTAGAGCGAGCTGTAAGAGATTTGTTAATTTTTAGTAGAATGACCCAAAAACAATTCCAAAATAATCCTAAAATGATCCCAAAATACCCTAAAATGTTCCCAAAGTGATACGAAATTGAACCCAAAACGACCTAAAAATGATCCGAAAATGACCCTAAAGTGATCCCAAAATAATCCCAAAATAGTTCCCAAATGATCCCAAAAACACCCTAAAATGATCCCAAAAATGTTCCTAAAATAAGCCCAAAAAGACCTTCAAATGTTCCCAAAATGACCCAAAAATTATCCCAAAGTGATCTAAAAATTAATCAAAAATTGAACCCAAAATAATATCAAGATAGCCCCAAAATTATTCCAAAGTGACCCCTAAATGATCCTTAAATAATCCCAAAAATATACAATACAAATACAATACGGTAAAATGGTAACCCTGGGCGGCACTCTACTTGAAAATATTTCATTTGGAATGTCGGCGAAAATACCTTTCATATGATACCCATATTGGCTTACCTAACTCCATAATTTAAAAAAAATTGAGAAAGGTGGCAACCCTGTACACCCCCCACAAAACGACAATGACCCACAAGGGATCCAAAATTGGACCCAAATTGATCCCAAAATAGCCCCAAATTTATTCCAAAACTTTTCCCAAATTATACTAAAATAATCCAAAAATGATTCCAAAATTATCCCAAAATATACAAATGCAATACGCTAAAATGGCCTTCTGGGCGGAATCGCTACTTGAAAATATTTTATATGTCGTCAAAAATACCTTGCATTTGATACCCATATTGGCATAACTTGCACCATAATTAAAAAAAAAAACACTGAGATAGGTGGCAACCCTGTAAACCGACCCAAGTGGCACCACCCAAGTTGATAGTCTTAGTAATCGTTCTCGAGATAGTAGCGGATATGCAAATATACTGCGATAAGGAGGCAACCCTAGGTGGCAACCTTACTTAAAAACATTTTAGTTGGCATGTCGAAGCTACTTCATTTGATACCCATATTAGCATAACTTGCTCCATAGTTAAAAAAAATTGAGAAAGTGGCACTACTACCTATTCTCTATACCAGACATAGCCACCTAGTGACTCTTGTCTCGCTATGGCTCTACAACCGTAACATTTGGCTCACAAAAACTAATTAGATTAGCAAGAAAAGTACAAGAAATCATTGCAATATTATTCTTGGAATACCGTTATCGTCTCCACCACCGCGTACACAATTCATTTGGAATGTGAATGCATAACGGTACACACACACAGTTTCATAGCTGCATACTAGCTGCGGCTACTGTGTTTTTTTTTTTGGCTTAGTTCAATAATAATTCTTTCGAGTAATTTTTTGTGATTCCAGGAACGATGTTGTTGTAGAAAGTACGAGGTTGTTGTTGTATGGCTCAGTAGGTTGAAATTCCTTGTGAGCAAAAGAGTCAATCCCCTGGTCCGATTTGTTCGCATAATTCAAATTTTAAAATATCATACTCTAACCACAATAGAACACGGGCCACTTTCTTTTAAATTAAAACCCTGCTGGATATGAATGACAGTACCCATCAGTTTTTTCATATTTCCTTTACGAACATGATGCTAAAGCCTGATGTAAATATAAATCAGCTGCCCTATAGGAATAGGGAAATGAATACGGATTGGGATATGGATAGGGATAGAGATATGGATCGGGTTAGAGAAACAGGACAATGTCTGCCGGGTCAGCAAGTATAAAGATAATCTTATAAACAATTTTATAGCATTATTTTATTTTTCAAAAGCCAACAAAGTATGACTAGTTCATCAGTCACCAGTCATTAATCTGCTTTACGGTTGAGTTTTGTTGTAACAAAAAAATATCTTTTATAATGTTATTTATAATTCAAAGATGATGCATATAAAAGTACGGGCTAATAATGTCATTAATTACCATATTGCATCATTACTTGAGCAGCAAAAAAAGCTATATTTAAACGAGGAAAAGTAAAACAAATTAAGCAAGTCAAAATGCTTATAAAACTTTTCCTGCAAGCTGTGACAAAGAATGCAAAACAAGTCAAAAAGTTATTTAACTTTTAAGTCATCTATCATTTTAAGACAGGTAATCACATTCAAACTTATTTTATGGGTTAAGTAACCAAGTTATTGGGCGAGCAAACTTTACTTGCTGAGGCTGGGTACATTGATGTATCAAACCTGGATGATGACATGACGAAAGCTGGTAGCTAAGAACTGTACTTGAAAATTTTATAGTAATTCGGTACTTATGAGCTTCTGTGTATTAAAATGTTCTGTATCGGAAACTTTTGACAGATATGAGGTGAATATAGTTTGACGTTTATTACTGTCACGCAAATTTTTCACCTTCTCACCACATTAAACAAATATCTCACCATAGTACTTTCCTATCGCTAGACACATCCACTCAGAAAGGTGTGTGTTTTTGTTTATTGCTAAATTCCTACATTTAATAGTTGAAGCTTTCATTGAATCTAACAAAAACTGACATGAAATGTCAACTATTTCTGACAAACCCATTTCAACTTAATTAATTCACAATGAGTGCGACAGGGTGGCACATTTCACCGGTTGCCTCTCAACCTCTAGGTACTCACAAATAATTTTCACGCTCTGTACAGTAGCTTCTTTTAAGCTGTTAAAATACTTGCAGTGATTGAATCAAATTTCTAATTAAAATTCTAAATGAATACAAAAGCGCAATAATAATTGACAACAACAACAACAACAAAATTCGACAACAATAGGTGACTACTGTATTTGCGGCGATCGCTTTTGCATGCAAATTAGTTTTCACCATATTCGGAACATCGAGAGTGCAAAAACAAATGTGATGCACATACGGTGTGTGGATAATAATGTAGAGGTTAGATATAGTACATTAGACTGGATTAAAAAATTAAAATTTTCTTAACTTAGCAGCTGCCGGTTCACCTGGTATTGGTGCCTGGACACTGTGGCATGCCGGGAAACGAAATGGCAGACGAGCTTGCTAGTCCTGGAAGGGTTTAAGCATGCCGCTCGCGACAAGTAAGCTCTTTGCGAGGTGTAAGTACCTCCAACAAGCAAACTTCAGATGGGATAAGATCAGTACCTACCTGTAGTCATGTAAAACTGGTGTGGTCAGAGACTACTGCGAGCAGGTCGGAAAACCTACCTCGAAATTAGAAGGGAGGGACTCCCGTTACTCTTAGGGCTTTTTATGGGGCATATAGGCTTAGGCAGACATGCAGAAAGTCTGGATATCGCCTTAAATGACTTCTGCAGAAGCTGCAGAGATGAGGAGGAGCCCAAGACAGTGAGGCACTGTCTATGTGAATGTCTAGCGCTGTGGGGCATTAGGTTAAAATATCTGGGGTATGCTTTTTTTTGCGATCTCAACGAACCATCAATATTAAGTAAAGGAACATTCTGCGGTTCGTGGAATCCACAATGTCAGTAGGGGGCCCTTTTGCGTCCATGTGGTATCACAACGGGACCTCCGGGGCCTATGGGTGCTAGTTCGTCTACTAGCAGCCACTGCAACCTACCTACCCTACCATGGCAGAGCCCTGAAATTTAAAATGGAGAGATATACGATATCAATATCATTTTTACAGAACAAAGTGGAAGTTATTGGAAAATGGGGCGTGGTACCTTTCATACCTGATTTTTTTTTTCAATTAAAAGATCAACAAAAATTTTATTTTCGACAGAACGAAGTTTGCCGGGTCAATGAAAATGTGTTGTCCCAGTCTAATGAGATTACTTGGGCTGGAGCTGATGGCGTAACTGCGGTAGTAACATAATAAGTATCAGAATGAAGGGCCCTGCGATACTAAATTAGTCATATGGGTATGTAGATAGGTTGATACATCCCAGCAAACCAGCCGATTTCTGCCCCCCGGATTGTGCTATTACGTGTAAAAACCGTGCGAGGGCCGAACATAGTTCAACTCTGTTGTTGTTTTTGTTAAGACAAAAATACTCCCCGGAGGTTTTGGGGAGTGATGCCGAAATTGACAGCCCTAGGCCTGATATGAACCCGGTACGCTCCGGTACTCCCTTGCGGTACTGCCCGACTATCTCCGGTATGACCATTGGAACCTTCTAAGCCATATCATACCTCCATCTTTAAGGAAGAAGAATATGGGTAATGAGAGGTGAGAGGCATCATATCCGCAGATCAACCATCGAGTTAGCACGTCATTACCCCTGTGCATATTAGTTGCCTCTTATGACCGGTATGCCTACCTCGGTCATATTTTAAACCCCTAACTCGCAGGGGTTCAACTCTCTCAGGAAGGTGAATTGCCGACCTTTGCTTTAGGGTGACCAGAGATGTTTTTTTTTTTTCCTTTGCAAGACTGCGTCATCCAATTCTTTATAGCACGCTGATCAAAATCTGAGCAACCTCAGCTTTTAATTACTCAGTTCCAGGCTGACTTTTAAATTAAATTACTCACGATTGCCTTGTTCATTAATTTTTTTAAGTAAATTTACATTAGGGCGGGTCGATTTCTATGAGCCCAAAAAAATACCCAGAGACACATAGCGATTATTATTATTTGGGTAAATTTAAGCATTTTTTTTTTTCAAGAAATCATATGTCTGGAACTCTTTTTAACTCTTAGAGCAGGCCCCGGCAAAATTGTTACGGAGGTTATGTTAGTGAAAGAGCGTATGTTGTTGCCTCGTTGCTTCCAAATGAGCGACTGAGCAAAACAAAGAAATGACATGCATTGATTGGCCAAGGTGATCACAACACTCTTACAAGTGCAGCAACAATTTCATTATTTGAGTGGCCAGGTAACAATCTGTGAGAATTTGATTTTCACCAGAGGGCACTTAAGTACTTTTTTTTATTTTAACTACTTTTATCAAACAGTCTGGATAAGTAAGAGTTTAACCGCACACGGTATCCAGACCGAAGCTATGCCATGGTGACTCTTGTCTCCCTTAGTAAGGTGCGTTCTTCTTCAGCAATTTCGAGTGGGAGATTGTTTAGAACGGGGTTCATAGGTCGGTTAGAGCCCGCTTATGATTCCGCAGATAGAACAGCCGGATCTCGTCATAATTCTTACGGAGATGACTCCTTATGTCTCTCGGGTGCGGATCTGTGTCCAAAAGATGTCGGTTGGGATGTCCCGGCTTGTGGCAGTACAGAATTGCCTGCTGAGCATTTCCGCGTGCTCTCTTACATTGAGCAGTTTTGCCTCTTGATGGAGGTGAGACTCAGGAGATATGAGGAGACATCCCGTAGCAGTTGTGATAGCGGTATTTTGGCAGACTTGTAACTTCGTCCAGTTGGTGTTGATAGTTTTTAGTCCAAAATGTTCGAAAGTACCGAAATAATCATAATCGTGATATGGTTCTGTGAATTTTTTTGGTACCATAAAAATCGACCTACCCTAGTATGTTTACTATATATTTGTAATAT
Organism: Campiglossa producta; assembly: GCA_964058755.1. Classification (NCBI taxonomy): domain Eukaryota; kingdom Metazoa; phylum Arthropoda; class Insecta; order Diptera; family Tephritidae; genus Campiglossa; species Campiglossa producta. Next base: position 64,605 of record CAXKVI010000162.1, read on the forward strand.
GTCGCCTGTAAAGTCACACTTCAATGTATGTATGTAAATTTTGTTTGTACTCGACGCACTTGAATACGACGCATTTAACCCTCGCTTTGGCGCTGACTAACTAATAAATTGTCTGTATGTGACTCTGGGGCTCTGGATATGGCACTCATTCTGACTCATCCCAGGTTGTGGACGCGAACTGTAATATCACATTAAACAGTTAATTATTTGTGAAGCGGAATTAAAACTTAAAATTTGGCATTGAGAAATAAATTAAAACAGCATTGCATCTTTTTTTTTTGTCATAAAATCGTTTGATTAATTTTTGTACATTAGACTGGACCAAAAAAATTTTATTTTTTAGAATGGCGATAAAGAATGCTGTGAAAGTTTCAGAATTTAAAACCAATTTTTGGAGGTCTATGATGGCTAGTTTAGATTTTTGGGATTGATCTCTGAGATTTGAGATTTTGAAAATTTTCGTTAGTCGGGCCGTTTCGAAGTAATGAACCTTTAAACAAGGCCCAGAACCTAGTGGCTCTTTTGTTATACTATAGTCCTACAACACCATCATGTGACTCTTTTCCGATTACAGGAACGATGTTATAGAAAGTAGGACGTTGTTGTTGTATGGCCCAGTAGGTTGAAAGCCCTATCGACCCCTGCTTTAAATGTTGTTATGGTATACTGATTTCAAGTTTTTAATTTGGAAATTTGTCTATCTGTCTCTTAATCATAGATCGATTGGTCATGAAATGACCCATACTAATACGAAATTTCTTACAAAATGCTGTAAAATTCATGCATTAGTATTTTTAGCAGCAACACTTAAAGCTAGTTTTATGCCAAGTTAGTGACTAGCAGCTAACAAATTTTAAACTTACAAAAATTTCCCTAACGTCCACTTGTGCTCTCTAGCACTTTATTTAAATTCAAAATTCCCATACAAAGTGAAGTCAACGAAGCGGAAGTTCACAACAACAACCCACACCCACATAAGTTGAAAACCAAAAACAAACCAGCTAAAGCAGCAACCAGCCAAGCAAGCAATCATCCAACTAAATAACTAACCAGAAAGTTAGTCAAATCCAATAACAGTTTAGGTTTTTAAAACATAACAAAATTTGAAACAAAACTACAGCGTTGTATGACACCCGCAGCGGTACAAACTGCCATTGTTGTTGTACCTAACAAAGTTGGAGTAGTTGTTAAGTGATGCAAAGATTCGAAGAGAACCGGCTCTTTTTATTAGTTCTATTTCTCGACTGTTTTGGGATTATTTCTGGATGGTTTCGTAACTATTTTGGGCCCATTTCGGAACCTTTTTGGGATAATTTCAGTACTTTTATTCCGGATATGGTACATACTTTTTGCGGTATCATTTCCTAACTTTTTTCGATCATTTGTGGAATTTTTAGGGACCATTTCGGTATTACTGCTTTCGAGTTCACTTTTGCCAAAACGGTCCGGAAAAAATCCCAAAATGTTCCCTAAAATCATTTCGTAATGGTTGCAAAAAATCACAGAAAGGTCTCGAAATGATCCAAAAAAAAGTCCGGAAAAAGTACTGAAATTATTCCAAGAGAGTCCGAAAATGGTCCCAAAGCAGTCCCGAAAATCATCCCGAAATGATACCAACAAAGTACAGAAATGATGCCAAAATATCTAGTCTCAAAATAGTACCGAAAACCATCCCAAAATGATCACAAAAAAATTTTTACTCGGTTTCCTGGTGGAAGATAACCCCATTTCAAGATATTTTGCAAAACCGCCATATTTCAGAATTTGTTTGAAGAAGGCTCCATTTGTTTTTTTTTTTCAAGAACGTCCTTTTCCAAATTCGGTTCAATAACCCCCAATCTCAGAAGGAGTTTCAAAAACGCCCTATCTTTACATTTTAAGCTGAGATAGGGCGTTTTTGAATATAATTTTAAAATTGGGCGATTTTGAAAACAAACAAAAATTTAATACAGAAAAACAGAAAAGTACCCACAGAACCGTACCAAAAAATTTAAATACTCCCACCGCTCATCACTATTGCGTGCAAAGTTACCATTTCTGCTTTTAAGATTTTTAAAGGCAAAATATAACAATTAATCGAATATAAAAAGTAATTTAAATAGTCTGAATTTTGTAAATATGAAAATTAATTAAATATAGTACAATTTCAACAATAGTGTTAAAACGATTTCTAATTATTTTTTCGTGTGCATATTTTTCGAATTAATTAGTTCGTTTGCTGATTTTTATGTTTCAATGAGGAAGCGGAAGCTTAGCAATTTAAATTTAACAAGATATTTTTACTAATAAAATAATGCGGGGGGATTTTTGTAAAGCAAAAAAAATTATAAATATTTTGTACCCACTTTATAAGGTTCAAAACCTGGATGAAGAGCACAAGTTCTCGTTAACTAGTAGGTGCCTCACAAATAGACTTGGGAAGTTCATGAACTAATTAGTTCATGAACTAAATAGTTCATTGAACTAAATCATGTAAGTGATCGCGTGAACTAGTTCAAAATTTCGAATGAACTACTTTAACTAGCTATTTATGTAAAACTTTCGTCAAATTTATAGTATTTATGAGAATGTGAAAATACCAAGAAACCAAAACGCGTGCTAATGTAAAGTTCCTGCCAACTAGGGCTAGCCATGTTGAAAACAAAATTACAAATAAGTGCTGTGCAAAACCAAAAATTTCTTTGCATAACAGTAGGCATCGAAATTACAACGCATAATTCGACCATTTTCGCCACGAATTAGCAACTCCAACATGGTTAAAAAAATTGCCCACTTTTTTATCCACTTTTTTGGTAAGCGCAACCCAGTAATTTCCCAAGATTTTATCCCTTGCTGGTTAGCAGGTCTTTGTACTTCCGGACATAAGGTGGTATTTATTTCCTTTAAGACTCAACTGTAAAATCACGTTGAAAAGTGTAGGAGAAGGTATGTATCAAAAGACGCGCCTCCGGTTTATTGATACCGAGGACAAAAGGCATCTTTTGATACTCCTCCCAACATTTTTGAACGTGTTTTAGCAGTTATTTCCTAAGGGAAAGAAATACAAATAATTGAACTATAAACGAAATACATAAACTAGTTAATTTTTATGTGCTAGTTCAAAATCTCTGATCATTTTAATGAACTAAAATTCCCAACTCTACTCACAAATCAAGGCTCGGTTTGGGGAATATCATATCTTTCACACTTTTTCAAACCATTGAATTTTGAACTATCCTGCCCAAAAAGAGAACGACACGAATTTAAATGCATCTACCCTCACAATTTTGAAGATATCTCCAAAACCAGTAGAGATATTTGAATTATTTTAATGGTATTTGTACACTAGGTTCTTGGTTCACTGAGTACAACGTAAAAAAAAAACATAACGACGGGAAGGAGTAACGTCTTAAACCATTAATGGCCATCTATTAACCCTTGCGTGACCCATATTTTTTGTAGTGTTCTGAAATCAAAATATGTTCATCAAAATGTCAATAAAAAATACACGAGCAGTATAAAAACCCATTGAGGGCAGGTGCGTATTCAGCGGAGGGGTCCGGGGAAAATAAAATTTGGAATATAAATCCCAAAACTTGATTTCCGGTCAAATTAGACATTTGAAATAACGAAAATTGCGACAGAGTCAAATTTTTTTGTAGAGGCCTTAGGTTCAACGTCAGAAAGAAAACTTCAACATGGGGACTGTCAAAGGTCAAAGGTCAAAGGTGAACATACAGGATTTTCCGGATTGTTCTAAAAAACGTTTTTTTTCGAAAGATTATCTGCGACCAAGCTGTAAACCTGAAAATATACTATAAAAATGGTTACAATGAAAAAAAAATGTTACGACCCCTCCTCCCGAAGAAATAATTTCTTGATACGCGTCTGATCTAGGGCTATATATGTATCCTTATTGTCTCAACCCACCAACCGCCATGGATTAAAGGCTTGGTTAGATACCACTTTTTTTATTAATTTCTGAAATCATATTATTTAAATGAAAATCGCTACACCTACCCTATTAATGACAATGTATTAACCCATAGGTGATCTACATTTTTTGGCACTATGTATTAACTTTTTTTTAACCCAAAATACAATTTTCATTAAAATTTTCGATATTTAGCATTTTAACCCCTTAGCGGCCACTTGTTGTTGTTGTTGTTAACAATGAGAATATCTTGCAGCCCTGCTGCAAGGGGAGGATGATAGTTTCGGAATGGGACAAAACATACTAAACAGGGTTACATTGAAAGTGACAGTCCTTGGCCGAGGTAAAACCCCGGGTGGTTCCACTGCGCAGAGATCCATGGCGATGTCCTGGGTTTTCTGCTCTGAGAAGTGACTGTACATAGGGAACCATAGCGGCCACTTAGTAACCCATTGTTAACCTATGTGTCTTTTTAAATTCTGAAATCAAATTATTTAGATCAGAATCTACGCTGTTTGGTGTATAACCACACTTCTTGTTGTGAAAAGCAATTTGTCTTCGATGACTAGCTCAAAAATAGCTAAAGTCATAATTAGGTTCGAAATCGCAAAATATTTGATTTGAGATCCATGCATGCCCGTTGTCTACTCTTTGTTTGCGAAACATGGCGGAACACTTGGCAAAAACCTTACTAATGGAAATAAAATATTTGCCAAAGTGCTTAGCACTAAGTTTGAAAGCCAAACAAGACAATCACTCCATTGTATTGCTGTTATTTGCACATTACGAGCAGCTTTTTCAATCTGCTGAACTCGTGATCGTAATTAGCTGCGCGCTGTCAACACACAAAAGGGATTCATTTATTATGTGTAGTCTGAGTGAATCTAGGAGCTCCGTCGATTAATCAACAGTGTTTCATATTCTTTGTTGTTGTTGTTGTTGTTGTAGCGAGGTGTAGCCCTGCCTAAACGTCAGACAGGGTCACCTCGAGTGTATTGCTCTTGGCCGAGTCGATATAAGAAAACGGCCCGGGTCGTTTCGGCACGATGGGTACAGCACAAGTACTGGTACCGTTCTCGTAGAACCGTCAATACGAGAAACTAGCCGTGTAGGCCATGTAGGTCATATAGCGTTACCCAGGGTGCACCAACGGGGAGGCGACCTACTCTTACACCCCGTTTTTTTACTGTTTCATATTCGTCTTAATGAATATTTTGCCTGGTTTCCATAAATATTTTCTTTATTTCTTCGTCTTTAGCTTACGTTAAGAGAAAAGATGTTTCCCAAGCCCTTAAGGTACAATCGGTACCAGTGACGTCTAACTCTATGGTTGATAAACAAGTTAGATCGGGGTAGCACCGTAACAGTCGCCTTGACTTTAAGACTTGTTTCTTCGTTTCCAACAACAATACCTCGTATAAGTGTCTCTTGCGCTCTGCTCCAACTTTCGCTTTCTGACTCCATACAAAGATTTGACTGCGGCCGAATTCTAGGAAAAAGAACAGACACCTTAATGCTTACTCACTTCACAAGCGCGTTAAATGCAATTAATCATGCGAGAAATTGTCAGCATCATTTGACCTTGACTCTTAACGCTTGACGCATGCGCGCTCGAACAAATGAAGAAGATAACGACTACATAAAATGAGTGAGTGTGACCAACCAGGAGAAATATCAAACTAGTTGACACAGAAACTAGCCTAATAAAGCCCAAAAGGGATCCCTCAGAATCAAGCTTTACAACAGAAATCGGCAAACCTTACTATTACTATTATTATTACTCTCACCACGTGCGAGTTAGGGGTCATCCTCCACTTGTTGTTTCCATCTCAGTCGAGGCATCCCCCTTCCTCTGCTGCCGAATTTGGGTGTCGATAGGAAAACCTTTTGGGCTGGAGCTTCTTTGTCCATTCGCATGACATGACTCAGCCAGCGGAGCCTTTGGGCTTAAATTCGCTGCACTATGGTCAGATCTCCGCAAAGCTCGTACAGCTCATCGTTGAATCTCATTCGATACACGCCGTTGGCATCACGGGAAGGACCATAGATCTTCTCAAGAACTTTTCTCTCAAATACTCCAAGGGCCATCTCATCTTCTCTTGACACTGTCCATGATTCCGAGCCGGACATCAGGACAGGTATGATGAGAGACTTATAGAGCGTGATATTTGTTCTCGTATATGTCAGTTTGAAATTCCACAGTTGACATTCTCATATTAAAAACCCCAGTTGCTCGTATACAAAAAAGACAGTAACCAGATTAATTGTGAAGTATTTTACAACTACTTGGTTTTACTTCAGACTTTAGGTTTCTTGCGAATGAATACGATATCAATCAAAAATATGGTTGGCCTTTAACCTTTTTACACTGTATTTTACAGAGATTCCATCTACTTTATTATGTTGTAATTTGTCATAATTACGTGAGCTTACTGGCATTCGGCTTACCATTGAAGTATTTTCACACTTTTATCTTGAGTTGTAGATGAGTCACAAATTACAAGAAGACATAGGCGGCGGATGATATGTGCGAATGGACGAAGATGCTCCGACCGGAAGGTATTATTATCGGCAACCGCCAATAGAAGCAGAGGGAGACCACTCGAGGGAAGAACCAAGTGGATACCGAATTGAGATACCGTCGTGTCTACACTTGGTCCTTCTATGGGAGTGGTGATCTCTCTGAATAAGGGCTCTAGATTTGGATTTTTAGTACAATGCAAGGACTAGGTCGCTTCGGGTTCGTTCAAACCTTTGTTTTACTTTTTTAAGATCTTAGTTTGGTCACCTTATTGAAAGTTTTTTGCCGTAGGTAAATTCTCACCTGAAAAGTTCACTTCATTTTACTGAACGAACTAGTTCAATTAAAAGATTTACCTCCTTAGATCTTTAGTTCTAAAATTACCTAAGTCGAATAGACCCGCAAGTGTCCAGAAGGGCTAAGTGGTCTAACTCTTTCATCTGCAACGCGGCTATTCCAACGAGAACATGACTATATTAAGTGACAGCCAAACCGTACTAAAGGCGATATCATCCTGTAAAATAAAATCCTCACCGGTGCTGGATTACGTGCAGAAACTCAGCGAACTGTCATCACGCAACAACATCAGACTGGCATGGGTTCCAGGCCATGCGGGTGTAGAGGGCAATGAACGAGCAGACTAACTTGCAAGAGTAACGTCAGCAACAAAACCCATAGGCCCTGAACTTTTCCTGCCCATCGGCGAACCTACAATAAAAGAAAGGCTCCGAAAAGAGGAGCCTGACATGAGGGAAGAACATTGGCGTCAGACGGTCGGGCTACGTCAGGCAAAAGCACGGACGGAGGGGAGATTATCAACCTATAAGAACAGTCGAAGGATTATAAGAGGAGTCCTCGCGGGAAATTGCAGGCTCAAGGCCCAAATGCATTGATTTGGCCTCACATTGGTCAGCCTGTGTCGCTTCTGTAATTCTTGGGATGAAACAGCGGAGTACAAATGCGGTGCAAATGCGTTGCAATTTCTAGAAGAAGGCAGAAAACCCTTGGAGTCCCAACTCGTAAGAGTACAAGCACATACATACATGAACTAAATCCGACCCTAATTCGGGATTTCCTGAAAGTGCTCGGCCTTGTAGATGTGCTATGAGCTTATGAGGGCACAATAGATCTTAAGGTCGCAGTGCACTACCCCAACGTTACAATTATTATTTTTAAGACTTTCAAATCAAACCAATACAATCATAGTCCCACATTGGGACTATCCCAATTGCCTAGGCGATCCTTTTTAGTGATAACTGCTGCCAATTGGAAACTCAGAGGCCACGCCATCCACTACCTTTTTCTATCTCGAAGTCGTGGTCTCTCACTTCATCTGGTACCGAACTCTGGTTTCGATGGGATAACCATTTGGGTGGCAGTTTCTTTATTTGACCTAATCTGGCTGTGCCTCCACAATATCTACATACATCTACAAACCCAAAAACCTTAGTTATGGTTAAGTTTACGAAAAACCTGCGTTGGGTATAAGACTTGTTTATTTGTATTTTCGTTAGCTTCAATTTTGATCACTTAAATTCATTTAAATTAGTGTGTTTGTTGAAATTTTGCGTTTACTTTACTGATTAGCTCTGGGCACGAGTAGAACGTACAATAGATGCATAAGCCCTAGCCTTTTGTTATCAAGTCGGAAAAATAATAATCTGGGATAAAACAAAATTTTGATTTCGACGTTGTGGAATTATTTCAGACCACCTGATGAGAATTTGTCTACGAAACTTACAACACCGGAGCATACACTCGTTTCCTTTATAGCACGACTCCAGCGCCACCTAGTAAGGTTTTCAACCATACCTGCCAAAAACGAACAGAATCAGAGTGAGAATTTTGTAAATATAGCGACTCCAGTGCCATCTAGCGGGATAACCTATGTAGAAGACTTATCCAAAGAATAAACTCTCAAAATTTGGCGAAAATCAGTGTGGTAGTTCAAAATATTTATGACAAAATTTCTTCTCCTCTGGATTATGATTCATGGGTCCGAGAGGGGTCTAAAATCGTATTTATCTCACAATTGTTGCTTTTTTTAATTGTGCGCTGAGTATAATAGAGTAAAAAAGAAGAGTAAACAATAATCAAGCTACACCATAAATATCAGTAGCATAACAAAACCACAGAAAATTCGAATTTGAACTTGAAATTTTATTATCACTACGCTAACGCGCGACTGATGAGCGGCACAGTGGCGTCTTTTCGAAAAATATGTCATCAAAATTTTCAAAACAAACTTTCTACATATATGTACGACCGTTGAGTGGAAAATCAAATTTTTTAAAAAATATTTTACAAACACGAAGAACATCCTACCAACATCTATTTCCAAATTTAGCTCGAGAACGTCCTATGTCAGTATGAGTTTCAGAAACGGGGTATCTGAATGAAAACTAAATACATTTTGAGCTGAGATATGTCGTTGTTGAATCAAATCCTGAAATTAGGGGTTATTGAAGAAATTCTGAAATGGGACGATAATCCACTCAGCCGTCGATTGGTTCCGCGTTGTTTTTGTTTTTTGCAACTTTTTTTTTAATACATTTTGACCATTTGTCTATCGAGTTTTGAGTGGCCCACTGTGTTGTTTGTCTTTAAATTCACCTATTTATTGTTTGCGATACGGTTAACCGAAAGTGTAATTTATTTTGAACAGAGTCCGAATAAAATAGTAATTTTGGAAATTTGAATATGAAAAGCCTGATCGAAGGAGTTTCTCTGCTTTATATTAAATTTCACTGGTTGGATTTACTGTTAGTAATTAAACAAATACCAACTAAGATATTTTCAAAGAAGGTTGCACCTAGGGTTGCCACCTAGCCGCATTTTTTTATTCCCTCGGGAAAGGCTACAGCGATTTGGAGAAAATTTTGCATGTAGAAATTTTGCTTCATTCTAAGGCTTTCTACTTTGGTGTTGCCACTTAGGGCGGTTTACAGGGTTGCCACCTATCTACATTTTTTTTTTTAATATAGAGCAAGGTACATATGTCAATATGGGCATCAAATGAGAGGTATTTTCGGTCACATACCAATTATGATATTTTTAAGTAGGGTTGCCACCTAATTGCATTTTATTTATTCCTTCCTATATCGACCAATACTTAGAAATCGATGTAGGGTGTGGTGAGACTGGAAAAAATTCTACATTTGATTATAAGCACCACCCTAATGTATATAGTATGCTTCGCTGTAAGATTCTCTACTTGGGGATTGCCACTTGGGGACGTTTATAGGGTTGCCACCTGTTTGTAATTTTTTATATGAACCTCGAAAAATGCTTATAGGCAGGTCACAAACGAAAATATTAAAGAGTATTAAGTAAAAATTTGGAAAAATTAAAAAACAAATGAATTTACGAATTAGAAGTTAAAGTTAAATAAATTTGAAAAAAAAAATTAAATAAAAATTTACTGTTCGTGGACCGGCCCTTGAACCTGCGACATCTATAGGGCGAGTGTCAAATGCGTTACTTAAAATGTATGCAATTTTTGTATCCACCACACCTTAAAATGAGCGAGACAGAGACTATGGTAGATTTCTTGTGACTTTCTCTTATAGAATACCGGAATCATCTCAAGTCACAAAAATTGTATCTAATGAAATATCCCAAATTTAGTGACTTGAAATGAGACTTAATGAGGGACTTCGTCTATTTGGGAACCAGTATCAACACCGAAAATAATATCAGTCTAGAAATCCAGCGGAGAATCACTCTTGCCAACAAGTGCTACTTTGGACTGAGTACGCAATTGAGAAGTAAAGTCCTCTCTCGAAGAACAAAGATCACGCTCTATAAGTCTCTCATCATACCTGTCCTGATGTATGGCTCAGATTCATGGACAATGTCAAGAGAAGATGCGATGGCCCTTGTAGTATTTGAGAGAAAAGTTTTCCGGAAGATTTATGGTCCTTCCCGTAATGCCAACGGCGAGTATCGAAGGAAATTTAACGATGAGCTGTACGAGCTCTACGCAGATCTTACCATAGTCCAGCGAATTAAAGCCCAAAGACTCCGCTGGCTGGGCCATGTTATGCGAATGGACAAAGAAGCTCCAGCACAGAAGGTTTTCCTATCGTCGCCTGAATTCGGCAGCAGAGGAAGGGGGAGGCCTCGACTGAGATGGAAACAACAGGTGGAGGATGACTTGAACTCCCTTGGGGTTTCCAATTGGCGTCAGTTATCGCTAAAAAGGAATGACTGGCGTGCTTTGATATGCAACGGCCAAAATCGCTTAGGCGGTTAAGCGCCAATAAATGATGATGATGATGATATGAGACAGATTTACAGAATACTGGTATTTTACCGCAATTCTGTAAGCTGTATCTACTCACTAATAATTTCGTGGTCTATTTCAAATTTGATACAATTTGGTATTCAGTAAGCTGCCTCACAGCTCTAGTCTCAAAAAATGTCACTAATTTGTGATCTGTTTGTATGGCAGGTCACAAACGAAAATATTAAAGAAAATTTAAAAAAAAAAATATTTTGGGGTTTGAAAGAATTTATATATTTAAAAAAAGTTAATAAAATTTTTAAAATTAAACAAAAAAATAAAAATTTACTGTCCGCGGACCGGCACTTGATCTTGTGACTTTTCGCATGATAGTCCGCACGCTTTACGCCTGGGCTACTCCGACACCTACAGCAAGAATACCAAATGCGTTACTTAAAATGTATGCAATTTGTGTATTCACCACACATTAAAATGAGAGAAAGAAAGACTTTGGTGAATTTTTTTTGTGACTTTCTCTTACAGAATACCCAATTCATCTCAAGTCACAAAAACTGTATCTAAGGAAATTTCACAAATTTTGTCACTTGATATGAGACAGAATTACAAAATACCGGTATTAAGCTGTTGAAATTTTAACTTTATCGAAAAAGTTAACACCTTTTCGGACCCTGACTTTGAGTACATTTTCTTTTTTTTTAATTTTTATGTTTTTTTGTTGTTTTGGTATTTTTATTGTATTTTAGATTATTTGCGTGCTCAGTAGCACATTAACTTAATATAATAGTATTAAAATGCTGCCAAGCGATGGAACGAAAGCACGACTCAGTGTGATATGCAACTGGGAGAAAAGAGCAGTAAAATGTGAGCGTGCTTTCATGTAATTAGCAAAGTGCTCAAAAGTTTATTAATAGTAAATAGTTTCGATTTAAGAAATAATAATAATAAAACTTTAAATGCATTTTTAAATTAATATAAACAATTTTTTCTTTTTTTCCTATTTGCAGAGAAAAAAGTTGTAACATCGGAAGCGAATCAACCAAAAACAAATCCCAGCAAACGTCAGGATACGGCTAAAAGAGAGCAGAAACAACAAGAGCAACAACAGCTGCCTACAAAGAGCCAAAAACAAGCTGCTGGCGAAAAATCGACTGCAGTTCCTCCAACTTCCCGCCGTAGCACAAACGAAGCAACTTGGACTGCCACAAGCACAACAACTACCACTAAAAGCAATAAAACACCAATTGCAACTCTAACAACAACACCAACAACCAAAGTAACCTCAGCAACTCAGCAAAAGCCAAACGCACCTCAAATTGTAGAACAACAACACCAAGAACAAAAAGAGTGGCAGCAAAAAAGTCGCCAAAGCAGCAGCACAAATAAAAACAACAACCCACATAACAACAACAACAATCACACCGCACAAATAACACCAACAACAACTGCAGCGCTTGATAGTGCAGCTAAAATTATCGCGAGCTCCTCTTTTCTAATAACACCAAGCACAACAACTACATCAACAACAACAACAAGAAACGTAGCGCCAGCGACGCACACGGCTCAAACGCCGGCATCGTCGTCGTTGTGCGCCGCCTCAACAACAACAGTCTCGTCGCAAGCGAGCCAAAACAACAACAACCAAGTAATGAATAGTCACGTCACAGCGACTCAGCATAGCGGACAAACAACAGTGGTGGGTCATCATCGCGGCTTCTCACAGCCATCCGTGACAGTGGCGACTAATTCTGCAGGTGATCCATGGTTTTTACAATCCACCGGGCATCAAATGCCACCTACAGCACCTTTGCGACACAATAAACGTCCAGCGCCACAACCCAATCACGCTGGTCTTAGTAGCGGTAGTGGTGGTGGTATAGGCGTTGGCGGCGGCGGTTTAGCGAATGCGGTCGGCGGCGGCAACGTGGGCATGAGTTTATTGCATCAACAGGCATTGAGTCAGTCTCAGCCGCATATTGTAGCACCAAATTTACCGCCGCATCATCACAATAATGTGGTGAGTATACATATGCATTAGACTGGGCCAAAAAAAAAAAATATTATTTCAGTTTTTAATTAGGATCATTTCGAGACTTTCGGGATAATTTCGGAAACGAAATGAACTTGAATTGGGCCCGGAAGGAAATGATCCCAAAAAATTTTATAAATGATCCAAAAACCAAGTCTAGAATTTATTCAAAAAAGTTCTGAAATTACCTCAAAAACTCTCAAAACAATCACAATTTAGAAATGATCGGAAAAATACCCAAAAAATTGCCGAAATAATTCCGAAAAGACCTGAAATGTTCAACCCCATTACAGAAAACCCCCGAATTGATCTTAAAAACTCTTGAAATAATTCCGAAAACTTCTCAAAAAAATTCCAGAAATCATCGATAAAATTATAATTATAATAATTCCGAAAAAGACGTAGCCCTGAAATTACTCCGAAAAACTCCCAAAACCATCACAATCTAGAAAAGGTCGAAAAAATACCCAAAAAATTGTCGAAATAATTCCGAAAAAAGACATGAAGTGATCCCAAAAATTTCCTGAAATGTTCTCAAAAAATTTCAAACTTCATTACAGAAAACGCCCGAGTTGCTCTTAAAACTCCTAAAATAATTCCGAAAAACTTCTCAAAAAAAAAATTCCGAAATAATCAGGAAACTATCGCAAAAAAGTCTCGAAATTATACAAAAAAAAGACTCGCGAAATAATTTCAAAAAAGGCCCGGAATGATTCGAAAACTAACGAACAAAAAATTCCGAATAAGTCCTGAAATGATCCCGAAATTTTAGAAAAAAATAGCCAAATAGGTGCCAAAAAATTGCTGAAATTATTCCAAAAAAGTAGTGAAATGATCCCAATAATATCCCGAAATTTTCCGAAAAGAAGTCACCCCAAAAACTCCTAAATGCTAAAAAAAAAGTTACGAAAAACTCCTCAAATAATCCTAAATAAGACCCGATATGATAAAAAAAATCCTGAAATAATCACAAAAAAGTCCCGAAATGATCAGGCGCGATAGTTTCCTACCTAATAAATACAGAACTTAATTAACAAAAAACCCCGAAATTATTCCAAAAATTATCGAAATGAAATCAAATTTCTTTTTGTTTTTGCCCAATCTAAAAAAATTTGGCAGTTCTAACTTCATACATGCATTTCCAATACGTTAAAGTATTAGGTGACAACCCTAGGTGAGAAAAAGTCAGCTAGATAGCAAACCTGTAAAAGAAATCTTAAGTTCAACACTGAAGTAGGAGACTTAAAAGCTCATCCGAATGGGTCGTCATATTCGAATATGAATAAATTAAATATAATGGATTTAGGTGGCAACCCTAACCTTGCAAATATATATTTGTATATCCACAAATACATATCTCGAGAACCTATTGTCCGATTTGGGTGCAATTTGGTATTGGAAGAGTATGATTCATTCCAAGATTTTTCTATTTGAGCGTGGCCACTTGTGGTGGTTTACACGGTTGCCACCTGTTTAAATTTTTTCAAATTTTTTTAAGCGATATACATATGTCGATATTGGTATAAAAAAGGTATATTCGGCCGTATACCAACGAAAATATTTTCAAGCAGGGTTGCCACCTAGCCGCGCTTTATTTTTTCTATCATATAACGACAAGTATCTCAGAGACTGCTGAGGACGTTTGGGATCAAATTTGGCATTATATAAAGTATGCTTGATTCTAAGGTTTTCTACTTGGGTGTTTTCACTTGGGGCGCCCTACAGGGTTGCCACCTGTCTGTATTTTTTTAAAATGTTAAGTAGTAGAAGTATCAAATGGAAGGTTTCTAATTTAAGAAGTTATCGATAGCAACACAAAATTTTGGTCAATACATCGAGCCCCAACTGCCACAAAAGCTTAAGTCACTTGATTCTCGGTTTTGCTCTTAGTGTTCGATATATTTTGGAAATCTATTTTGATACAAAAAATGTTGGCTCAGTCTAATATACACTAAAACAAAATAAAAAATTACAAAATTAATTTACTTTTTTTCTATCTCTTCTCTCTACAGAACCAACACCACAATCCTATACATTTGTCCTCGCATGCGCTTAATAGTCATAATTTAATATCAACAGCGATCAACGCTAATCATTCACCAAAATCACCCAATACACAGCAGCAGCATCACCATCATCAGCCGCCGCCCCCACAAACACAGCAGCCGGTGTCCCAATTGAGCGGCGCATCAGTGGCACACACCACACCACCACACACCCATACCCACTTGCTATCGACTTTTGCACCAGCGCCCTCCGCTATTGTTGGTAGCAGTGCAACTGCAAGTGGTGTGACTGCCGCTGCAGTTGCAGCCGTCACACAACAACAACAACAGCAACAATTGCTGCTATTATCAAATAGCGCAAGCAACAGCAACAACAACAACCACAACAATCTAATGTCATCATCGTTGAATGCGGCGCAACATAGTGGTGCTCTCTCGTTACATGAGCGTGGCCTACCACCGAAGAGTGGCGCTCATCTTGCTGGTCTACATGGCAGTAATATGCTGTTACATCAATCACAAGCACCTACTTCGCTAACGAGTACCCAACAACAAACACAATCGGCGTTATCACTCAATACAGCTGGTGGTGGCGGCGTTGGTGTTGGTAGCATTGGTGGCGCAAGCATGTCAACTTCGTTGCATAGTTTCGATTTGAATGGTGGTGCTGGTGGTGGCACAGCGACCAATGTATGGTCCAATAATACAACAGCGGCTGCGCTGCACTCGCCCACTAATGCGTTGTCAGGTGGCGCCAATCAACATCATTCACAGCCGCAACGAAAATGCGAAGTCAAACTAAATGCAATGCCGTAAGTATACTCCAGCGAAGTTTCAAAATTGATATTGCAGTTAAGAGAGTACCCAATGGCGATGTAGGGTTCGGAATTATTCATTTGACCATTACGGGATGGTTTTTCAAATTATCTCGGTATTGTTTTTGTGACCGTTTCGGGGCTTTTTAGGATCATTTTTTGTTAGTTTCTTAGATGAAATCGGGAATTTGTCAAGGCCAATCCGGAATTCTTTTTCGCATTACTATCGGGACTGCACAAATCTAAAGTAGCTCGGCTGCTTTAAGTAGTCGTCTTTCTAAAGGCGGCGTGGATGTGGTCCTCATCCAAGATCCTTGGGTCAACAGCTCGAAGATTTGCGGATTGGGTACAGTACTTGTGCTGTACCCATCGTGCCGAAACGACCCGGGCCGTTTTCTTATATCGACCCGGCCAAGAGCAATACACTCGAGGTGACCCTGTCTGACATTTAGGCAGGGCTACACCTCGCTACAACAACAACAGGAGGGCAAAGTCAGAACCTGTATTTTGGTTAAGTCTAACCTCAACACCTTTCTTCTACCTAACTATACCAATGGTGGCATTTTAACAGTCGGCAGCACCAGCCTGACGGTGGCGTCGGTCTATATGCCCTACGATACCGAAGAACCTCCACCACAAAGTTAGGTGAGAGATCTGGTGTCAAATTTTTGTCACGCAATACCAACTGGCAGCTACACAATGAAATATTAGCCAGAGACATACCAGTACTACCCCCACAAGCCCCCTCATCAGTTGAGGAGCTGGAGGACCTGGTAACGACGTACACCACGGTGCTCTCAAATGCCCTAGAATAAGCTTGTCCAGTGCCAAACCCACGCGGTAAACATAGGCCACTAAAATACCCTTGGGGTCAACGAAATTGCTCCTAAGGCAGGGCGAAGTACGGTTACAACAATAACAACTAGGTAGGCAGCTTTTGGGGTCAAACACCAGGTTAAGGGATGTCCATTTTCCCGGAAAGAATTTTGTAATACCCACCGCAGATCTCGAACAACTCCAGAATAATGGTGCTTAATGGCAAAGAGAGCGCGGCACCTAGTCGACATACAACAAGGATTTTTCATATCTCTGAACGTTAGGGGTTAGGGGTTTAGAATATGCCCGAGGTAGGTATGCGTGTCGTAAGAGGCGACTAAAATCAGCTTCGATCCCGAGTACAGGGTCAAAGAAATCGTTCCCAAGACAGTCGGGCTTGTTACCATAAGGAGTTTTTCCCCGGAACGTACCGGATGCATATCTGGCAAAGGACTGTCAACATCAATCCAACCCTGTCTGGTCCGTCACGTAACTTTTTATAAGTGGATCTTCCGCCTAGGTAGGGCGAAGTACGGTTGCAACAATAACAACAGCAAGGGGATAATGGAAAAGGGGCTTAGGGTGGAGTATATTTTGTGTTTAACGTTTCATCTTACTTTCCTTTCAGCTGGTTTCATGGTAGCATAACACGCGATGAAGCTGAACATCTGCTACAACCACGTGAGGATGGCCTATTTTTGGTGCGTGAATCAACAAATTTCCCAGGCGATTATACGCTCTGTGTCTGTTTCCAAGGCAAAGTGGAACATTATCGTGTTAAATATTTGGAAAATAAATTGACCATTGACGATGAAGAATATTTTGAAAATTTGGGACAATTAGTAGCGGTAATTAACTTAACAAAAATATAAAAATTAAACAGATTATAATAATTCAAAATCCTTACAGCACTATGAAGCCGATGCTGATGGCCTGTGTACACAGCTTATTAAATGTTTACCCAAAAAGGGTAAACAAGAATTTTGCATTAATTCAAAGGACTTTCTCGATAAGGGTTGGGTTATACCGGAAGCTGATTTACAATTGCGCGAAAGTATTGGCAAAGGTGAATTTGGCGATGTTATGCTGGGTATATTACGTAGTGAAAAAGTCGCCGTTAAGATGCTAAAAGATGAGGGCGCTGTGCAAAAATTTCTTGCTGAGGCTTCTGTTATGACGTAGGTTTACACAAGAAATTTTTATTGTTTCAACTAAGATGCTTATATGCCTTGACTTTTTTTACAGCACACTGGAGCATGAGAACTTAGTGAAATTTATCGGTTTGGTATTCACCAGCAAACACATTTACTTAGTGACGGAGTATATGAGCAAAGGTTCGCTGGTCGATTATTTGCGTTCACGTGGACGTCAGCATATAACGAAAAAGGATCAAATCAATTTCGCATAGTAAGTATGCAGGGATTTTTCACAATTCAAAAGATAAGGCAAGAGACTAAAACCCCAGTTGAAGTCTAGAACGTCTGAAACGCCCAAAAGGCTAGTCGTGAAGTTCAGGCATTGATCCAATTTTTTTGTTTTTCGGTTAATGTCTTAATAACTGTTCTCTAATTTTACTCTTTTTCATTTTACAGTGACACCGCATCCGGTATGGAATATTTGGAGGCCAAAAAGGTTGTACATCGCGATTTGGCTGCACGTAATGTGCTTATTTCTGAAGAATGTGTTGCCAAAGTATCAGATTTTGGTTTGGCGCGTGAAGAATGCTACAATTTAGATGTTGGCAAATTGCCCATTAAATGGACTGCACCTGAAGCGCTTAAGAATGGCGTAAGTAGACGACTTCTTTATATGTAACTATTTCTAAATAGCAGTGTACAACAAAATTTAAATTTTTAAGAATCCGATCGGGTTTCTGAAGCTTTTGGGTGTGCTGAATCCCAATCTGAAGTCAGATTTTTCGGGTGGTCACCCTAGGTTTCCTCTCCAGAGAGATGGGTGGTTGTAAACAAAAATTTTATTTGGGGTATAATAAGTTACTTAGGTAAAAAATTTAATAGTTTTTTTTACTACTACTGATCCCTGAAAAACTCCCCTTCTCTAGAGAAAACCTTGGGCTACCCGAAAAATCTGACTCCAGATTCCGATTCAACACACCCAAAAGCAATAGAAACCGATTAGTAACCCTGTGGGATTTTTTGGCTGTTGTACAGTGTAATTAAACTCTATCGTTAATGCAATTTTTTTGAACCCTTAAAAGTGATTTATTAAAGCAAAGCAAGCAAGAGTTTATCAAAAGCCTAAAACTACTAATTTCTACCTATCTCAACTTACACAAGACATTGAATATAGATAGATCAGAATAAAAAGTAGCACTTCTGAAGAAAATGGCGCAATTTCGTTCCCAACCTTAAATTTTCGTAACTGGTCCCCAAGTGGTCCCAACGTGGCTTCAAGTAGTCACAAACTGACACAGACTAGTCACCAAGTGGTCCTAAAGTGACACAAACTGCTCCCCAAGTGTTCCTCGCTTTGAGTCGTCAACTGGTCCCAAAGTGACACAAACTGGCCCCAAGTGGTTTCAAAGTTACCCAAACAGGTCCCCAAGTGGTCCCAAAGTAACACAAACTGGTCCTTAAGTGATCCCAATGTGACACAAACGCTTGGGGACAAGTTTTTGTCCATTTGGGACCACTCGATTACTTGGGGACCAGTTTGTGTCACTTTGGGACGAATTGGGGCCACTTTGTTTCACTTCGGGACCACTTGTGCACCCATTTGTGTCACTTTGGGACGAATTGGGGACCACTTTGTGTCACTTCGAGACCACTTGGGGCCACTTTGGGATCAATACGCTAGGAAGAGCAAACTACAGTGTCGATTGCACGAGTATCGAAATTTTCGCTTGTGTTCGAGTAGACATCTACATAAGAGTCGAGCTCTGTATCGGCTTTCTCTAAAACTTATTTGAATGTCTGTGCCTCTGAAGTTGGCTATAAGAGTCAAATCTATTGTCGATATCGTAAGGTCACTATTATTATATTACTAACATTTTAAATAAATATTTAAATTTATATTTAATTAAATTTTTCTTTTTATATTTTTCAGCGTTTTTCCAACAAGTCTGATATGTGGAGTTTTGGAATTTTGCTATGGGAAATTTATTCATTTGGTCGTGTTCCTTACCCCCGCATAGTAAGTAAATATAAAATTAAGTAAGATAAAATAGTTATACAGCATGCGAAGAATTGGAGAAGTTTTGGGAGAGAAAAAAATTTAAAAAAAAATTCCGCTAGAATACTGAGAATTGGGTTGATAAAATCCCCACCGAAAAAAAAAGTATCAGGGTTGGGGGATTAAATCAATTTCCCCATGTATTTTGACGCCGTTTTGGTCCAGCACGTCTGGATTTTTTTCTAGCCTCAAAAAATTCGTATACCACTAAATCGCCGGTTCCAAAGTAAATAGTTAGAAGTATTTCAAAATTTAAATTGTTTTTGAAACGGCATTCGAAATTTCATTTTTACAATTGAGTTCTATGAAAAAATAAAAGTTTGAAATGCTGTTTTCCCAAAAAATTTAAAAAGTAAATACATCTGTTTACTTTGGAACGGGCGAAATATTTGATATGTTTTTTTGAGGTTAGAAAAAAATCCAGACGTGTTGGACCAAAACGGACACCGGATTCGTGTTCAGCGCGTCGAAATACATAAGAAATAGGGGGGTCTGATCCCCCAACCCCGACACGTTTTCTTTGTGGGGCTGTGTAATTTGGGAAACTTTTCGGCGGAAAAAAATCGAGGAGGAAAATCTGCGAGAAAGTTTAATTTTCTGTTTGCTCAAAGTTAAAATTATTTTATTCCTACTTACAGCCCCTCAATGACGTGGTCAAACACGTTGAAGTTGGCTATAAAATGGAAGCGCCCGAAGGTTGTCCAACCGAAATTTATGAAATGATGCGTCAAGCGTGGGATTTGAATCCCGTTAAGCGACCAACATTTGCCGAATTGAAAGTAAAGTTGTTGCATTTGAAAAATGCTACGCCGGCGTGAGAGCTTAAATGTGTACAACAACAACAACAGCAAAACTAAAATGTGACATTCGGAACAAGCAGCTATCGAAAAAGAAAAACAAAACAAAAAAATTAAAACAATCCAATCCAATCGAAGTGAGCAACTTACATAAATTACCAAGTAATAAACATAAATACATACACATACATACATAAATATTACATTATAAATATGAATAATAATAATAAATATTAATTAAGTTTAGGTAAAATAATAAAATGAAAAGTGAGAAAAAGAAAAAAGTTTGAAACGCGTCATTTTGTTTACTACTTGGTTTAATTTTTTTTTATTTAACAATTTGTGTTTGTTTTTTAATTGTAATTAATGTTTATTTTATAAGTGATTTATATGCAATTTAATTAAGTAAAAGCTAAAAGTAATGTAAATGAAACGCTGTAGAGCAGTTTTGGAAAAAGTTGTCGTAAAATCGATTTTTCTCAGCAACGGTGAAGGCTAGAGCGATTAAATTTGCTCTAAATTCAAGACTTTTTGAAAAATATTTTTAAAATTATCTGTGCTGATTTCAATAATCGCTGAAGTCGATTTAACATTTTTAGACCCATCGAAAAAATTTCTTCTGGCGATTCTAAATAATAAAACTGCTTCACAACTTAGCCAGACATATTAAATAAAAAAAACTTTCATAAAAAAGTATAAGTTTTGAAAAATTACACGGTTTTGATATTAAAAATCGCCAGAAGAAATCTCGATTGCTCTAAAATATTAAGTCGACTTTTGCAAATACACACAGATAAGTCATTTCAAATTAAAAAAATTTGTTTTCCTTAAAAAATCACACCTGTTTTATATTTTGAGGTGATAAATTGGGATATGTGGGCCATTCCATGTCAACTCGTTAAATGGTTGGAATACCCGTTCCGAGTTGAATACATTTGGATGGGGAAATAAAACGAGGTTCTCTCAAAGAAAGAGTTTAAATTTGTTTATTTTTTTTTTTTTTTTTCAAAATTATTTGAGTCCAATATTTTTTACCTTTTTCCCTTTTACCTGTTTTTAATTTTTTTTTTCATATTTCGGAAACAACTGTATTTAAAAGAAACATGCCACTTTTAAAGGTACTTGGATGTACAAAAAAATATTTCCAAAAACATTTTAAAAAATTTTAAATTTTTTCTATTTTTGGATATTATACTTCTGACATATCTAAAGATATTCTTAATTTTTCGGAAAGTTTTTTTAAGTATAAAAATTTAGAATTTTTGCAAAAAACAACGTTCTTTTTACTTTTTAGTCATCTCAAAATCTATGTACACCAGGATTGATTATAAAAAAAAAGTATTACATATTTTACAAAGTCATGTTTTTCAAAAAAAAAAATAGAAATTTCAAATTTTTCAAAATTGTAAAAAATAAGTTTGAACTTAATTTTTGGACTCAAACTTTTTATAGCTCTGACGGAAAAATATTCTTGAATTTCCAAAAAAAAATTTTATTTTCAAAAGTAGGTACGATTTTTCTAATTTTGGCCAGCATTTTTTTAAATTTTTTTCGAAGTTTCATCTCAACAAATGGCTTGACTGTAAAAAAACACAGAAAAAGTATTTTTGATAATTAAAAAAAAAAAAAACAATATAAAATATAAAAAGGGTTTTCTTCTAAAAGTGTGAATTTTTGAAAATTTTATTTTTCCAATTCACTTTCGAGTAAAATTTTATGAAAATTTTGTCAAATGACATAGTTAAAGTGACCGAGTGAAAGTAAAATACAGTATATGCCGGATTCTTAAATTTTCTGAAAGTTTTTTTTTAAGTAAAAGATTTTTACTTTTTAGTCATCTCAAAATCTATACCAAGCTTGTATAAAAAAGAAAAAATTTTGTATTATTTTACAAAATTATGTTTTTCAAACAAAAAAGAAAATTTCAAATTTTTCAAAATCGTTAAGAAATAAAGTTCCAACTTCATTTTTGGACTCAATTCTTTGTATACCTCTGACGTATCTTAAGAATATTCTTGAACTTTCTAAAAAAAAAATTTTTTTTTTTTTCAAATGTAGGTTTTTTCTAATTTTGGCCAGCATTTTTTTTTTTTAGTTTTTTTTTTAGTTTGTAATCATCTCAAAATTAGGCTTGATTGTAAAAAAACACAGAGAAAGTATTTTTGATAGGGAAAAAAATACGGAAAAATATACTTAAATTATTAAAAAAGTTTTTTCGAAAAGTATAATTTTTTTTAAATTTATTTTTTTAATTTTTTTTTTAATTTTTTTTTTTTAATTTTTTTTTTTAATTTTTTTTTTTTTTTTTTTTCTATTTTATTTTCTAATCATCTCTAAATCTCTACAGGTTTGGTTGTAAAAAAGAAGGAAAAATAATGTATTTCTTGATTATTAAAACAAGAACAAAAATACAAAATAATATTTTTCGAAACATTTTTCAATTTAAAAATAGTCGATTTTACCAATATCCGATGTTCTTCATATCAGCAAACAGTTGAACCTTCGCACTTCCTAGGTTATTGCTAAGAAATTTAATTTAGCAACAACTTTTTCCAAACTGCCCCATAGTGCGTTGTCGCTGCGCATGCGTTATACACTTTGCAAAAAAAAAATTGTGAAAATCAAAAAAAAAAAAAAAATTACACTAGCAGTTAATTGACGAGTGTAAAGTGTAATTAGATTGAAAAAAGTTTTGAAAAAAGTAACGTTATTAATTATAAATAAATATACCTAAAAAATAAAAATTTGTTTAGTTAACGTAATAACTTACATATACATATATTTATATATATGTATACATAATTACTATAACAACGTTCGACATAAAATACTATTTAACTCTTAACTACTTATATAATTACTACCTACAATATAACTATTTACCACACACTACTGCTACGACAATTGTATCTTAAGTTTATTAACCGTAGTGTACGTTATTTATACAAAATTACACGCAAAAATTTTTGTTTATACTATTTCTTATCAAGCGTACATGCATATATAAAACACATATACTTATTAATACATATTATCTTATAAATATTATTGTAAACATTGGACATATAATTGTAATCAAAAAAATACAAACTAATTAATTTACTTAAGTGTTTTTTTTTTTTTTCTGTTTTGTTCAACAAAATGTAAATGTAAAGTTTAAATATATATAAACAAAAGAAAGGCAGCAATTCGCTTTGAGAAGCAATACATGAGTATGAACTTTATTTTCTTCCACCAGCCAGTAATACTAAAGGAAATCCACTCTCTGAGATTGAGACATAAGTAAAAAATAATTTCCTCGTTTTTCGAAGTTAGCCTCCAATTAATGTGTTTAAAAAAAGCTACAATTCTTCAATATTTCAAGCACATTTATTAGAAAACAAAAATTTTCGATCTTCGAAAAAAATTTAAAATTATTGAATTTTAAGAAAACTCCGATCAAGATCGATTATTCTCATTACTTTCCAACGCAAAAGTAGTTTTATTGAGAATAAATAAAGTAACAAGTCTTGAGCTATAAAAGTGTCTGTCACAAATATCACTTACGCTGTCTCTCAGATGTCGCTTACGTTATTTTGCATAATCACCGACGATATATGACCAATAGAGCGTATCACGGTATAAGGAGGAAAAAAGTTGAGCATGTTCTCCTCCAGTTTGAACACTTATTATGAGGTTTTCAAAAAAGAAAAAATTTTAAATTTGTTTGTCACCCTGTAAAAACAGCGCAATTTGTTTTTTTCTACCATTTCTATATTTTACGTTCGATTTTCAAAAGTGATACAGTTTTAGAAAGGTATTCACCAGGGAAATATTTCATCCATAGAAACTGTTAGCCCATCATACCAAGTTCAGCTTTTATTCTATTTTTTACTAAAACCAACACCCTGTATTTGAAAAAAAATTGTTTTCTGAAAACTAAGAAAAAAAAGAATATTGCATGCATTTATGCTAAATCTTTCCTTGACTCTAATTTGCTGTAACGTTCTCGTCTACTTCGTTTAGCGAATATATAACCTCGGCGTTCCTCGTCGGCAATTTCTGTATAAGAATCACTTACTACGTGAACGAATCGCTCAGTATTTTGAGAATGGCATAGAAAATCTAAGGCTGTATTTACTTCATTCAACATTTTTTTTTTAATACAGGGTGTTGGCTTTAAATAAATTCGTATAAAAGCTAAAGTTGGTGTCGCAGATTAATGGCTTATATGGACGAAATACGACACGGTTTAAAACCTTTACAACAATATATTGCTCGTTGAAATCAAAGAGCAAATATAAAAGTTATAGAAAAAAAAACGAATTTCGCTGTTTTTACAGGGTGCCGAAAACAATTTTTTTTCATTTTTGAAATCACCAACAAGTAAACATTCGAATCAGGGGGAAACATTTTAAACTTTTTTTGGCGAGACGCTCTAATGACCAAACCAAATTTGGTTTCAAATTAAATCTAGACCAGTTTTCAAGAAAATTGGCTAAATGAAAGGGGGTTTCATTTTTAAACCAGAACAATTTTTTAAAGAAAAAATCATTTTTTGTGCGTTGGCTGGGATTCGAACCAAGACTCCCCGCATCATGCCCGTCTGCTCTACCACTGAGCTACATCGCATACATAATTGTTGTGGGGAAAATTTCAATCTTAAGATGAAAGATTATCAAAAATAAATGAAAGCAAAAAAAAAAAATTGTAGACCAAAAAGGTTTTAATTTTAAACCGAAAAGTTTTAATTTTAAACCGCCAAGCTATGACGCACATGAAGTTCTTTTGGGCAAAATGGAATGACTTTCAAAAAACACAAAAAAAAAACGTTTTAGACTACTTTTTCATTTAGATCTTAAATTGAAACCAAAAAAAATGAAAATCTTTGTAGGTTTTTAGAAGGTTTAAAATATTCCAAAAAAAAATTTAAAAAAATCGCTTAAACTTTAGACGGGTTTAAAATTTAGGCTAATTTTTGTAACCATGTTCGAAAAAAGGGGAAATTATGAAATTTTGCCTAGCTTCAGGCATTTTTAAACAACAATTAAAGTTGGATTTAACTTTGTCACGTTGTTCGTTTCATCACCATCCTTTATTGATGCCTTACCGTTTGGCCATTAAATATCAAATTCGAACTATCTAGGAATTTCAAGCCATCTTCCATCTGTTTTTTTTTTGCAACTCAGTCGAGGCACCCCCTTCCCCTGCTGCCAAATTCGTGTGTCCATGGGAAATTGGACTGGAGCTTGTTTGTCCATAACACTGTACAGCATCCGGCTGGGTATGGGATCTAGCCAACTTTTTTGAAGAGATTGCGACACACATAAAAAAACTACGTACCCCGCTTTTTTCGAAGTTATTAGCCTTCAAAATTTAGTTATGAGCTTTCGAAGTTCGAAATTAGACGCGCTTTTAATTTTGCTTTTTCAATTTCTGTATTTAAAAAATTAAAAAAGGAAAAATGTGGGCGTGGTCTGCTTGACTTCCCTGTTCCATTGTTATACTTTTTGTTTTGACAACGGCATGAAGTTTTTCAAAATCAGTTGAAAAAATTTTGAAATATGCGGCTTTTAATGTGAAGATCTAACTTTTAACCCCTTTGACAACTTTTAAAACAAAAAGTGTACACCAAACAAACACGGAAGTCAAGCAGACGCCACGCCCACATTTTTTCTTTTTTAATTTTTTTAAATGCAGAAATTGGAAAAGCAAAATAAAATCGTCTAATTTCGAACTTCGAAAGCGCATAACTAAATTTTGGAGGCTAACTTCGAAAAACGGTTTACGCAGTTCTTTTTATGTACATATGTATGTTTCAATCTCTTCAAAAAAGTTAATTAGATCGCATACCCAGAAAAAAGGTTGATTTTGCTGTATAGTTTGAAAATAACATGACCCAGGCGGAGCCTTTGAGTTTGAATTAAATTTTTTTCTACACTCGCCGTTGCGCATCACCAGTCTTTTGGCCAGAATTTTATGTTTGTTTCTATTGAAAATGTTCGGCCAAAGTTTGTCTTTAAATTGAAATTTACTACTTAATTATATAATAATAGTAAGCAATTGTGGAATACCTAATTGTCATTATAAATAAAATCATACATATGATAATAAATAATTATATAAAACTGTTTATTTAATAATAAATTTATTTGTTAGCGTATAAATTTAAAAACAAAAAAAAAATACAATAATATGTATAATAAACAAAAAATTTAATATTATTCAATAACATAAGTGACCGTGTAAAAAAGAGCAAATAAAATAAATAACGAAAATAAAAAAATTAAATGTTTTTTTTTTTTTGTTTTATTAGAATGAAGTTGCCCCCTTCCTGTTCTATGAAGTGATAAAATGAAAAGAATTTTCATACAAAATTTAGCTCTGATCCAAGGCGAATAAATTTACAGGTGACTTTTTCCCACCATATGACTTCTTCTTCTTCCTTGAAAATCCAATCGTAGCTGTCAAATTTCTTATGTTGTTGCTTCGTCTGACATTTTTAGCCACAAGGAGTGTGTGCGTGCGTGTAGATCTGAATTCGCTCGAACACACTTGTATGAATTCGCCTTGCTCAGATCCTTTACTTTTCTGACAAAAAACTACTAGAACTGCCAAAATTAGAAAATCCGCTCTCAGTGCGAGAGCAACGCCAAAGAGTACGGGATCGCAAAAATGGTAGAACTGTCAAACTTATTCGCTTGACAGTTCTACAACAAGTAGTTCGAATTTACCAGCAAAAAATCTGCTGACTAAATCTTGCAACTATCTGACTGGAGAGAACTCAATTTTCTGCTCTCACCAGACAGACAAGTGGCATACGGGATCAGTTTCCTGTGACTGTTTCTGACCATTTCTGACTGTTTCTGACTGGAAAATTGGTGTAAGGAATCAGAGCTTTTATGAAAAGAAACTTCAAAATCATTTTTTCCCGTTATCATTAAATAGAACGAGAATTTCTCCCCAGTAGAGAAAGAAAGAAAATCGACTGAACATGGAAGTGAAGCGGACCATATTTATCTAACTCTCCTACTAGTGAACCTGATATGAAAAAAAGTCCAAAAATATGGAGAGCATACTTTTTTGCACCTATTTAATAGTACATTTACACCGCACCAAAGTTTGGTAAATTTGGCGAAAAATTGCAAATTGTGCGTAAATCTCATTTTCCAAATTTGGAATTCCATCACATTTCACCTCATTTCCCGAACATAACAATCCACAGTTGCTGAAAATAGCATCCCTGCGGCTGTTCGAAATTTAGAATCGCCCAGCAAGAAGCAATTGACTTGTGATAATTTACAGCTGTAAATAACAATTTCAACTACTTTTTTTTAGGAAAATTGGCAAATTCGACCAAGAAAACAGAAGCCTTCTTGACACTTCTTTTATTATTACTCTACAGGTGTTTAAATCATTACGGTAATGCATTTCCTTTCGGTGGCTTTTTGTCCTGGTGGAAGATTCTTGCAGGGAAGGTAAAGCCAAATGCAAATTTGCCAGTGTAAACGGTGTTGAAATGGCTCATTTGAATTCGCCAAATTTGGTGCAGTGTAAATGTACTATTAGGTGAATTTTTTGTTATTTATTTCGGTAATGGTAAAATTTGTCAACAGTTTTTGTACAGTATTACCCTGCAAAAATAGAGAGTACTCTATTTCCTATCCAAAGAGTACTCCAATTGGAGCAGCAGAGTACTCCAAATGTAATCCTTTTTCATATAAAAATTGTGCTCCAATTAACATTGCGATGTCCTAGGACTGGACCACCTACTCCAACCTTCGCTTTGTTTCTGCTACTCCATGGAGTACCTACAGTCGGAGTACTTTGCAATGTACTCCAATGTTGTTACTCCTTGGAGTAGTTATATACTGCCAGAGCGACTTTCAAAAAGCTGAAGGTGGTCCGATGAGGTATGCAAAGGATAATTTTTTCTCAAAATAAATTTTTTTTTTGGGATTTCGTTAGATTGCTAGTTTTCTATGAATGGCCGTTCAAAATTTTTTGACAGATGTTACCATTACCGAAATAAATGAAAAGTACCTGGGTGACCGATCTTGCTCGGTACCTAAAATGATCCAAAAACGTTTCCCAAATGATCCCAAAACAACCCTAAAAATATCCTAAAATAATCCCAAAACGACCCCAAAAAACCCTCAAATGTTCCCAAAATGACCCAAAAATTATCCCAAAATAAATCACAAATGATCCGAAAACTACCCCAAAATTGTCCCAAATTAATCCAAAATTGAACCCAAAATGATCTCAATATAGCCCCAAAATAATTCCAAAGTGACCCCTAAATGATCTCAAAATGATCCTAAAATAATACAAATATGATCCCAAAAATATAAAATACAATACGGTAAAATGGTAACCCTGAGCGGGTACTCTACTTGAAAATATTTTAGTTGGTATGTCGACAAAAATAGCGAAAAAGCTCCATAGGAATACCCCAGGAAAATACCATTCATTTAATACCCATATAGGCTTATCTAACTCCATAATTTAAAAAAAAATTGAGATAGGTGGCAACCCTGTACAACCTTCAACCGAAGTCGGATTTGTAGCTCCATAACATTACTAGTTTGAGAACAAACGTGAAGGAGAACCGGGGGTGGCAGGGAGAAGTCGGTTCCATGCATCGGCTATCAAGTGGCACATTACTACCCTACTGGTTTAGGAGACGCGGCAAGGTATGTCTGTCTTATGAAGCAACAAAAATTCACGGCCCAATGGTTCGACGTGGATAAACAAATAGTTCACACAACAGTCAGACTAGTACCAGGAGGGGCTGGTATCCGAGCGTGCCGAATTAATCTCGGTAGAGGACTGTCCCCTAAACCTTCGGGAAGTGTATTCATGGTTACATCAACAAAAACAGCATCATCCCTTTGCGGTATAAGCCTTACTAGCTTTCCTTACTGCATTATCTCCATAGTTTCCCACGTTGTCAAGGCCAAAATCATTTTCGCTAGCTAAACAAACGCTTGCTTGTTTTCCAAGACACAGTTCAACTTTTCGCCTTTGAACATTCTCAAAACGTACCGTTGACACATAGACCCAAGATCTAAAATGTCCAATCACTATTACAATGAGCTCTGGCATCAGATGCATCATGAAGTTGATCTGCTCGCACTCGCCGATGAGCAGCAGGGACAAAATTTCGAGACTACACTTGCCGCTTTGGCTTCCGCGCTACCAGATGAAGACAGTACCATCGAACCAAAGAGGCTTATGCAAGCCTCTGTCTATGAGTTCTATTTACGCTATATCGGCATAGCCAATCGCTTGGAGGAAGTCTACGATAAGATGATACAACCACAAAAGCGTCTCTTAGTACGTAAATTACTCGATGCTTGTTTGGGGCGTGTCATTGAACTAAAACATGATCTCGTCAATATCGATTTGATGGAGTTCAATTATAACGATGCCGTTGTGGAGCGACTTCAGCTAACGCCCAACGATACTGAGCTTCATATACCGCGCTACTTTTTACGCGAACGTCATGAAGAAATTGAGCAACGTAATCGTACCATGCATGAGATACTCATCAAATTAGGTTGGCTGGAGGAGCATCCGAGTGAGGAGAAGCTTAGTGAAATCGAAGCGATACGTTTGCTGCAGATGCATGAGCGTGCACGTCAAGGGCGTTTACGTGCCCATTTCATGAAGGAGATACGTATGCTCAAGGATAAGGGCAAGGCCGAGGAGAAGGGTAAGGAGCGCAGTGATATGGGTTTGTTGGCTGCAATGAAAATACAAAAGGTATGGCGTGGACATACGGCGCGTCGCATTACGCGTCGACGTAAGCAGGAGGAAATGATTTTGATTGGTATGGTGCCACCAACGGCGGCCATGTTGAAGAAGCGCGCCGAAAAGGAGGACAAGTTGAAAGAGGTATGCGTATAAACGATTTTGGTGAAAGTTGTCGGGTAGTTTTCACTTTCCATTTTTGTTTGTTTTCCCTTTAGATTTTTGAGCGTCGCTATGCAACCCAAGCGGCTTATAAGGATAAGCTAGAAGCTTCTCTGACGGCGGTACGCGAGGAGATAAAATCTAAACAGGGTGCCACAATAACCGAAGATATAACTGATGAGCTGCGCGCCTGGATTAAAGATTGCTATGAAAAAACTGGCAAGTTGCCCGAGCTTCCAAGTGAGGAACAAGGCGGCTCATTGCATATTTTCAGTCGGCCAGGTAAGTAAACTCCGTTTACACTTTGAAAACCTATTTAACCGGAATGAATAGAAGTACTGCTAATACAACGACAGGCTCACAGTCCAAAGGTGGTACATTGGCTGTTGGAAGCTGCTGGGCTTGTTTGCGGTTGGATGGAACGGCTGGGGCTGGAGTGTTCGCTTAAGAGAACGGAGTCAGCCGAAAATTTGACCTGTCTGATCTCTGCGGCGTCCTACAGTCGGAGGTCAGCACTATTACCCGACCCCAATTTCGGTTGCTTGGTACCTTGGGGCCTTGCGATATACCAGGAGGCGCAATCCCTCATATCTCTTGGTCCCAGCGGACTCTTGCGAAGCAGGTTGGAGTCTGCTTCTGAAAGGTGACCTCGGGACAGCTAAGTTAGTGCTAAGCTGACACCTGCTCCTGACTAGTTTCTAGGGTTTAATAAGACGCATCTCTTTATGATAATGAAATGTTCGCATAGCACCTCTGGAGGCTGGAATATTACACAACTCCAACTGCCTTAGCTGTACTGAAAATGACGGGGTGGAATCAACCTTGCAGGCGCAAAAAGGAAATACCTCGCCTGGATGTTCGTTAAGTTCAAGCGAGTTCGCAGCCTAGGTTATGTTGTTCTAATGAACGAAGATGCTCCGGTTAAAAAGTTATTTTTATTGGAAACCCCTGGTGGAATCAGAGGAAAAGGGAGACCACCACTGCCATGGAAGGGAATACCGATTTGCGACCCCGTGGAGCTTCCAATTGGTGCCAGATTGCAGAGCGAAGACTGGTCTAGCTACATATATTTGACGGGCTCTTAGCTTTGTTGGCTAGCACTCAACCTAACCTAGTTTTCAACTTCTTGCTTTTTTAGGCACCGAAAGTGAACTTAGTCGCTCCTCAGCACGTTCGTCGAAGGAATCACGCAAAACTAAGGACAAATCAAAATCACCAGCACGTAGTGGCGATTTAAATGTAAACGATAACCAAGCGGAGGGGGAAAACTTCCATCCTGGACAATCAGTGTTTATCGCTGATATTAAAACTACGATTGAGGAGTAAGATCATAATCGTATTCCTATACCTATGTTGAAATCATTGAATTATCCCTAACCCTTTCAATGTGGCTATTTATATTCCCAATCCTATCCGATCACTATCCCTATCCCTATCCTTATCCCTGTCCCTATCCCTATCCCTATCCCTATCCCTATCCCTATCCCTATCCCTATCCCTATCCCTATCCCTATCCCTATCCCTATCCCTATCCCTATCCCTATCCCTATCCCTATCCCTATCCCTATCCCTATCCCTATCCCTATCCCTATCCCTATCCCTATCCCTATCCCTATCCCTATCCCTATCCCTATCCCTATCCCTATCCCTATCCCTATCCCTATCCCTATCCCTATCCCTATCCCTATCCCTATCCCCATCCATATTCCTATCCCTATCCCTATTGAAATTATTGGATTATCCCTAACCCTTTCAATGTGGCTATATATATTCCTAATCCTATCCGATCACTATCCCTATCCTCATCCCTATTCCTATCCCTATCCGTATCACTACCCCATCCCTACCCCCATCCCTACCTACCCCTAACCCTATTTATCCATCTCAGTCTCCTTCTTACTCCCTCTCAATCCCAACCTCTCTTGCCCCCGCCCTCCCCCTTCCCCCCACCCCGTCATAATAATAACCAAAAAATTACATTTTCCCTAATATTAATCAGATTCAACGAAGTATGGCGAAACAAGGACGAAGCCGGCAACCTAGCTCAAGCTCAATATGATGATATGATTTACAACGAGAAGTATATGGAGGTTGAACACGAATGCCGACGAACAGTCGATGAGCTGATGCGTCAGGAGTTGGAATTATTGCAGGTAGGTGGGTCGGACTATGGAGTTCTTTCTCGCAAAAGAAAAGCGACGTGCTTAGACTGGCTGGCTTCTTGTGAAACTATTTGAGCCCTTCGTTCTCTAGAAATGCAAAATGTTGAACCGTTCTATCGGTTAAGTGTACCGTACGTAGTCTTCGAGAGAGCCTCTGCAGAGCCTAGCTCGTCTAATGCGAGTCTTCGCCAGCGCATATCACTTGCAGAGAATGTGTGCAACACTTTCTATCTCATTCTCATCTCTATAGCTGCGACATAAAGTTACATGTACTCCATAAGACAATCCGCCGTTAGTATTCCAATCAGTGGATCTGGTTCGGTTCCGCAAGGAGAAGAACGCTTGTTTTACGAATGTCAGCTAATCACTGTACGACCATCTTCGGTTACCAGGTCAACGAAATCGCTCTCAAGCCAGGCAGGCTAGTACCAGAACGTCCCGGAATTTATATCCGCCAAAGGAGTGTACCCTCATAAGATCGCCGATTTGGTCGGTCGATAAAAGTGTCGGTAAATCTCGACAGCCTTGAGAGCGTAGACTTCCGCAGAACCCTGTTTGGTGCATCACGCCCCTTGTCATGAAAATATAGGCCGACCAAGTAGGACAGAATACTTTTTAAACAACAACTCCCTTTCTCTCGGATGAACGGTTTAGGCCCACTCAATTAAAGAGTGGTGGCCTAAGGTTATTGGTAGTGTTGTCGGAATGAAGGTCCTTAGCCTTTCAGGTACTAGTCCGACGTCGTACATCGAGGGCATCCAAAAACTTTCACCCCTCTCTCCTTAAGGAATAATAGAACCACTTCAGAATAAAAGATTCAGCTTAGCCCCCGTTTTTCAATGGCCATTCCTCCGCCAGGTTCAATGCGGTCTGAATTAGTTCGCCTAGAGTTTGGAACTATTCGCCAATTGATTTCTTAGGTCGTCTCATAGTTTGCCCTACCCCACAATACCATCGAATGATGTTTCAAATGATCTTATTTTTCGTTTCATCTACAATTCCAATCTTTAGACCGCAATTGGCAAAAAGCTAAAGAAGAGCAGCAAAAAGACACGTCGTTCAGGCAAAAAGAGTAAAAAGAAGAAGGAAAAGGATCTGACACCAGACCGCACCACAGAATCACTATACGAAGAACTAGTAACCAATGGCATCATACGTAAATATCCGGAAGTACGACTCCAACAATATATAGGCGATAAAGCATTAAGCGAACGTTCGGGCACCAATCCATCAGCTGGCGATATACGTCAATTACTTATCGAATATTGCATTTTGCCACTCGGCTCCGAAGTGATACGCAACTCGTGTCCGCTCATACGTTCCATATTGCTCACGGGTCCGCGCGGCTCGGGCAAGAAAGCTTTATTACATGCCATTTGCAATGAAGTGGGTGCGGTTATGTTTGATCTAACTCCAGCTAATATTGTGGGCAAATATCCAGGCAAGTCGGGTCTTATAATGTTAATACATTTGGTATCGAAAGTATCACGTTTACTACAACCCGCTGTTATCTATATGGGTGATGCCGAGCGTCCTTTTATGAAGAAAGTACCAAAAACCGATCGTACTGATCCGAAACGTTTGAAAAAAGATTTGCCGCGACTAATTAAAAATATTGCACCCGAGGATCGTGTACTCTTTGTGGGCACATCTAACTTGCCATGGGAAGCAGATCAAAAATTGCTACAACAGACTTATAATCGTTTCATTTATATACCGCGACCAGATTATGGCGCACGATCGAGTGCTTGGAAGGCATTGGCAAAGTGAGTAGAATTTGAATTTGAAATCGTGAAAAAGTAGTAGGGGATTTGAAGTGATCTAGCATTAAGCCCAAAAAAAAATTAAAAACAATCAAAAATAAACAAAAAAAGGAAAGGTAAAAACAAAAAAGGCGACCGCCGTGGTGTAGCGGTAGTGTGTTCTGCCCACTACACCAAGTGACCTGGTATCGACTCCTGGTCAAACCAACATCAAAAAATTACTCCGAGTGTATTTCATCCATGAAACTGTTGGTCCCAGCAATTTGTGAGAAAAAATGGTAAAGCAGACAGCACACCACAAATTGGAATAGAAGCTCGGCGCAAAAATCTCGTTAGAGGTTATAGCCATAAGTTTTTTTTTCCTTTTTTTTATTAAAAAATAGTCCAAAAATATTTAAATAATAAAAATTAATAAAAAAAATATTTAAAAAAAACCAAATATATTAAAAAAAATAAGAAATAAACTAAAAATAATTAAGAAAAATAAAAACAAATAAAAATTATCAAACGAAAAATAACAAAAAATAATAAAGAAAAATTAAAATCGATCAAAATAGGCTAAAAACCTCAAAATATAAATTAAGAAATCTAAAACAATCTAATTTAATAAAAAACAACTTAAAAAAAATAATCAAAAAAAGTAAAAAAAAAAATATGTAATAAAAAAATAAATACATAAGTACATGCATACAAGTGAAATTAATAAAAAAAAAATATTCCAATAAAAAAAGGAAAACAAAATAATAATCAAACAAAAAATAACGAAAAAATAATAAAGAAAAAACAAAAAAAACAGTCATAATTAAAAAAAAATAAAAACAATGAAACAATGGAAGCAATAAAAAATATTCGAAAAAATGGATAAAAGTAATAATAATCAAAAGTAATAAAAATATTCCAGAAAAAAACAAAAAACATTGAAAAAAAAAAAAATTAAAATAAAAAACAAAACAAAATTATAAGAAACAAAAAACAAAAAATAATAAATCCCGAGAATTGAAAATAATCAAAAATAAACTAAAAATTAAAAACAATCAAGAATAAAAAATACACAAAAAATAATACACAAAAATAATCAAAAAAAAAAAAAAATTTAAAATAATAAGCAGTTCTCAAATATTGAGAAAATGTAAAACAATCAAAAATGGGTAAAAAACCACAATAAAAAATTAAATACATACAGAAAATAGTAATAATCAAACAAAAAATAGCCAAAAAATAATAAAAAAAAATATAAAAAAATTTAACAGTCAAAATTAAAAAAAATTTAGTGAAAAACTAAAAAGAAAATAAACAATAAAAAAAAATAAAAAAACAAAAAAAAAATAAGTAAATTATTTATAAGTCGGCCTTTATTATGAAGTATATTAAGAAATTCTATCGAGCTCTAGGCCTAGAAAAAAAATAAATAAAAATATTCAAAAGTAATTAAAAAATATTCCAGAAAAAAATAAAAAAAAATAAAAAAAATATATTAAATTTAAAAACAATAAAAAATAACAAAAAAGACAAACAATAAACAATGAAATAAACACCAAAATTATAACACAAAAAAAATAAAAAAATAAAAAAACTAATGGCGGCGATATACCAACAGGTTATCATAACCTCTAACGAGATTTTTAGCCGAGCTTCTCTTTCCAACTTGTGGTGTGTTGCTTTTGAGTTTTTCCTACAAGTTGGCGGGACCTACAGTTTTTTGCCGACTCCGAACGGCACTTGCAAAGCAAATGAATTTTTTGCTGAGAAGCTTCTCATGGCAGAAATACACCCGGAGAGTTTGCCAAACTACTGCCGAGGGGCGACCCCGCTTAGAAAAATTGGTTTTCTAAATAATTTTTGATGTTACTTTTGCCGGGCATCGAACCGCCACGACTTGGTGTAGAAGGCCGAACACTTACCCGCTACACCACGGCGGCCGCCAAATAATACATAATACAAAAAAATTAAAAAAAAATTAATAAAAACAATTCCCAAATATTTAAAAAACAAGCAAAAATAAACAAATAAAAAAGCAAATTATAAAAAAAAAAATAAAAAACAAACAAAAAAGGCAAAAACAATTTAAAAAATATGAAAAAAATTAAAATTAAATAATTCAAAGCGTTAAAAATTAACCAAAAATAACAAAAAAATAAAAAACACTAAAAAAGTAGGAGTGTGGTTGCTAAGTGACCTTGCTCAATCCCAACTCTTGCGTCCTCGTTCGTGCACTCTGGGCAACGGGAGCTACCTAGGCTCGCGGCAGAAAGAGAGGGAGCCCCGGTGGGGCCACTCTGACATACTTGGTTTAAGGGCTCACCGAGGTCTTTTTCGCAGCGTCTGTTCACCACGTGGTGCGGCTGCAAGCGGGTGTCTGTCTTGTAGCAAGCGGCTCGCTATATAAATGTGTGAATATTTTTTTATCAAAATCCCGGAGACGGGTTGTGCGCTGGGTTTGGGGCCCGCCACGTAAAAAATTTAGTCCACTGAAAATTTTAATAAATGAGAACCCCCTTTAATGTTGACGACCCGGCAAAACGAAATAAGGACTACGAGATGGATATTAGGGCATGTACCTGGAATGTCCGGACCCTTTCAAGGGATGGTACCGCTGCCCGACTGGTTGATGTCCTCATGAACGCAAAGGCTGACATCACCGCCCTGCAGGAAATGCGATGGACGGGACAAGGAAAGACGACCATCGGACCTTGTGACGTATACTACAGTGGCCAGACACGCGGCAAAGCGCGTGGTGTAGGATTCGTGGTGGGAAAGAGACTTCGCCGCCAAGTATTAGCATTCACTCCTGTGAGCGAGCGTCTCGCTGCGATCCGCATCAAGGCGAGGTTTTCCAACATAACATTTATCTGCGCCTATGCGCCGACAGAGGAGACGGACGACGCAGAGAAGGACTCCTTCTACGATAAACTTGAACAGACTTATGATCGCTGCCCCCAGCATGATATCAAAATCGTGCTCGGCGACTTTAATGCCAAGGTGGGCAAGGAAGGAGTCTTTGGTCCCACAGTTGGAAAATTCAGTCTCCACGATATAACATCCCCCAACGGCACTAGGTTGATTGACTTCGCCGCTGCTCGCAATATGGTCATCAGTAGTACCAGGTTCCAGCATAAGCGAATACACCAAGCCACATGGCTGTCCCCTGATCAAAGAACTAGAAACCAGATTGATCATGTCTTGATTGACGGCAGACATAGCTCCACCGTTCTGGACGTGCGTACACTGCGTGGTCCCAATATTGACTCTGACCATTATCTTGTCGCAGCCAAGATACGCACACGCCTCTGTGCAACGAAGAAAGTGCGCACAGTAACGGAAGGAAAGTTTGACGTCGAGGAGCTGCGCATGACACAGACAGCTGATAATTTCACAACTCGACTCTCACACCTGCTAGCAGAGGGCAATCCTCGACCTAACGATGTAACCGAGCAATGGAAGCATATCTCTCACTCATTGCGTACCGCCGCTGAGGCCACTATAGGGTTCCAGCGAGCCCGCAAGAACAACTGGTACGATGAGGAATGCAAAACTGCCTCGAAAAAAAAGGACGCTGCCTACAAGGAGACGTTGCGAACGGGCGCAACCCGCAGTGTATGGCAACAATATCGTGAGGCAAAGAAGGAAGAGAGACGCCTTTTCAGAAAAAAGAAAAGTGAGGCCGAAAGGCGTGAGTGTGAGGAGCTTGAGATGCTGGCTGACAGGAATGATGCCCGAAAATTCTATGAAAAGATCCGGCGGATGACGGAAGGTTTTAAGACCGGGGCAAGCTCCTGTAAGGACAATAATGGCGACCTGGTAACCGACGTACAAAGTGTACTTAAATTATGGAGGGAGCACTTCTCCTCACTGCTAAATTGCGAGGGAGACGTCGAACCCGATACCCCAATCCCTGACGATGGAAAAGTCGTCCCACCACCTGACTATGATGAAGTGAGGATAGCTATATCCCGGCTCAAAAACAACAAAGCGCCTGGAAAAGACGGACTACCCGCCGAGCTGTTCAAACACGGAGGCGAAGAGCTGGTAAAAAGCATGCATCAGCTCTTATGCAGAATATGGTCAGACGAATGCATGCCTCCGGATTGGAATTTAAGTGTGCTTTGCCCAATCCACAAGAAAGGCGATCCCGCTAACCGCACCAACTACCGCGGAATTAGTCTTCTTAATATCGCATATAAGGTTCTTTCTAGCGTGTTGTGTGAAAGGCTGAAGCCCATCGTAGACAAACTGATTGGACCTTATCAGTGTGGCTTTAGACCTGGTAAGTCTACCATCGACCAGATTTTCACGATACGCCAAATCCTGGAGAAGACCCATGATAAGAGAATCGACACTCACCATCTCTTTGTCGATTTTAAAGCCGCTTTTGACAGCGTAAAAAGGAGTTGCCTGTATGCCGCCATGTCTGAATTTGACTTCCCTGCAAAGCTTATACGGCTTTGCCAAATGACGTTGAGCAATACCAACAGCTCCGTTAGAATCGGGAAGGACCTCTCTGAGCCATTTGAAACCAAACGAGGCTTCAGACAGGGCGACTCCCTTTCGTGCGATTTCTTCAATCTGATGCTGGAGAAGATAATTCGAGCAGCAGAGCTAAACCGCAATGGTACAATCTTTTACAAGAGCGTGCAATTGCTGGCGTATGCCGATGATATTGATATCATTGGCCTTAACAACCGTGCCGTAAGCGCTGCCTTCTCTGGACTGGATAAGGAAGCGAAAAAAGTGGGTCTTGCCGTGAACGAGGACAAGACGAAGTATTTGCTGTCATCAAAGAAAGAATCGGCGCACCTGCGCCTTGGCAGCCATGTCACTGTTGATAGTTACAAATTTGAAACTGTGAGAGACTTCGTCTATTTGGGAACCAGTATTAACACCGAAAATAATATCAGTCTAGAAATCCAGCGGAGAATCACTCTTGCCAACAAGTGCTACTTTGGACTGAGTAGGCAATTGAGAAGTAAAGTCCTCTCTCGAAGAACAAAGATCACGCTCTATAAGTCTCTCATCATACCTGTCCTGATGTATGGCTCAGATTCATGGACAATGTCAAGAGAAGATGAGATGGCCCTTGGAGTATTTGAGAGAAAAGTTCTCCGGAAGATTTATGGTCCTTCTCGTGATGCCAACGGCGAGTATCGAAGGAAATTTAACGATGAGCTGTACGAGCTCTACGCAGATCTGACCATAGTCCAGCGAATTAAAGCCCAAAGACTCCACTGGCTGGGCCATGTTATGCGAATGGACAAAGAAGCTCCAGCACAGAAGGTTTTCCTATCGTCGCCTGAATTCGGCAGCAGAGGAAGGGGGAGGCCTCGACTGAGATGGAAACAACAGGTGGAGGATGACTTGAACTCCCTTGGGGTTTCCAATTGGCGTCGGTTATCGCTAAAAAGGAATGACTGGCGTGCTTTGATACGAAACGGCCAAAATCGCTTAGGCGGTTAAGCGCCAATAAATGATGATGAAAAAAGTAAAAAAAAGGACGTGTGGCACTCGGGGACTGCCGCGGTAAAGCTATTGCATATCACTTTTTAACAACTTATGCAATTATAATATTTATGAAAACTCAATGAGTACAACGTCATACTGTTAGTAGTATAGCCTAAATGTAGGCAACACTGACAGCTCCAATTTTATGTAATCGGCCTGCTGCTAACATCAACGCCTAAATGTAGGCAACACTTATATTTTATTTCGGCAAGTTATGTTGCTAACGCCGAACCTTTTAACATTGAAAAAAGTCCGTTACGAACTTTTTTAACATTAAAATTTTTTTCATTTCACTCCCACCGCCAAGGCCTGTGATAAAATCTATGCAATAGCTTAAAAATTATCAAAAGCAATGAGAAGTAATCTAATTCATACCTATATGAATGAACTTTTGCATATGGGTACATTTCAAGCTTTCTAACATAAATTCTGTCACTGAGCATATTTTTATGGGTTGCCAGCTATCTGGATTTTTTTTATTTCTTTTCACTTAACAAAGGGAACTTTTGAATATTGGCAATAGACTACATTTCCAGACCACCTACTAAAGTGTTGCCACTGAGAATATTTTGTCATCCACTTAAATGCTCTCTTCTTTTTCAGTGAATATACTGGTGGCTTATCTACTCTAGACTATAGTGTTATGGCGAAAATTTCGGATGGCTATACAATTGGCTCTATTGATGCATGTTTAAAGGAGGTTTTAACATGTAAACGTAAACTACAACTGCGTACACAGCCGCTCACGCACGTAGAGCTAATAAATGCATTGAGGTAAAATCTGGTTAAAAAAAAAATTCAACATAATATTAATGATATTGTATCTTTGTTTCTCTCAAGCACACGTGATCCAGTGTATCGTGAGGAAGAAGAGGCTTTTGAATCTTGGTGGTCTAAGACGCCACTGGGTAGACGCTATGAACGGGCGCTTGAAATGGAAGAGGAAGCACGCGTTGAAGAAGAGGAGAAAAATGCAAAACAAAGTGGCAATGGAAAAAAGAAATAAAAGAAGAACTTGAAAATAATGAAAATGTTCTAGTTTAGTAATCTTGAGCAGACTTTTCATATCATACATTGACGGCTGAGTGGGATATGACTAAATTTCAAAATAAATTTTTTTAAAAAACGTCCTACGTGACAAATCGTTTGAGGAAAGTCCTATCTCAGAATGAGTTTGGAAATTTTTTTAACTGTACAAAAATTAAGTACAATTTAGGCTTTATTGCAGAAATTCTTAGATAGGACGTTTTTTGAATTAAATTCTTAAGTAGAACTTTTTTATAGAGCTAAGTGGAAGATTGCCCTATTTCAATATGCTTCAAAAACGCCTTATCTTGTCCTAAAATGTATCGAATTTTCATGGAGATAAGGCGTATTTGAAACTCAATCTTTGGCGTTATTGAAAAAAAAATCTGAAATACAGCGCTCTTCCAACTAATTCTAAAATACATAAGACGTTTTTGAAAAATATTTTGAATTGAGGTGATGTTTGAATTGAGATAATCTTGAACTCGAAAAAAGTTGGTCCTTCAATCAGTTGCCGATTGGAACTTGGTAGGTAGAAATCTTATTTTTTAAGCATTTTAATTCCTTACTAAATAATTTTCATAAACACTTGCAATACTTATTTAAGCTTAAAACTAAAATCCTTATTACCACTTTTACATTTGATTTCTTGTATAAATAAACTAAATGTTGCACTTTCACCTAATGCTATTTCAATAGCTGCTTTCAAGATATTTAAATTCTCATTCAAGAAAGCAACTTTATCACCAAGGCACCAAAGAAAACTAATATGAAATGATGGATCCTGTAAAGTGTAAAGTTAAATATCTTTGCTTTCGTTTCTCAAAAAAAAAAAAATATCGCTTACCTCATAAAAAGTTTGTAGTCTGTATTCGGTCATTACACTATCCACTTTAAGCATAAGCTGATGAATTCTATTGAAATGCATTTCATCAACTTTGAATGCAATAAAGGTGCGCGTACGTTCGGCATTTGTATAGATGTGTAGATTGCGGAAACTAATTGAAAATCTGTGGAGATATAAAAGGAATTGTTAGGTATGTGTCTAATTTTATATTTCAACGGCTGAGTGAACCCTAATTCGAAATATTTTTCGAAACCCCCCTATTTCAAAATATACTCCAAGAACGATCTATCTTAGAATGAGTTTCAAAAACGCCCTATCATAACAGTAGTTCAGTACATTTTAAATATTCCAACTTCGAAAATAGACTAAATTGGGAAATTATATATTTAATTTTAACACGGTTTTGAAAAATTTCAACCGCGAAGAAGATTTATTTCAAAAAATCCGCAATTCAAAAAATTCGAAATTGGAAAAAACTAATCGAAAACTTGAAAAAAACAACTCCTGCCTTAAAAAAAACTTTTATGAAAAATGCAATTTTCGATGTTAAATTCCAATTTGATAGTTATTATTCGAACCAAAAATTAATCGCAAATATACAGTTTAATTTAAAAAAAATCGAATTTCAGGATAAAATCCAATGTCTAAGTGTTACGAAAATACCTGGAAAATGTTTAATACTGGCTAGGTTTGGAAACCTTTCATTTTAACTTTTATTACATTAATAGTTTAAAGCATGGTTTTGAGTATTTTTCTACATACCAAACAAATTTCATTTTCGAAAAAATTGAGTAGGTACATAGCTTGAAAAC